>LUGF01053358.1:56332-71209 GCA_001625245.1 Calycopis cecrops
CAATTTCGCAGATCACAATTTCTGATTCTATCCTTACGCTTACAGCCAACTATGCTTCGTTCCATTGCTCTTTGACATTTGGCCAATTTCTCTCTTGAAAATTTAGTGAGTGACCATGTTTCGCACCCATAAGTTAGGCATGGAAGGATACACATATTGAAAGTTTTTCTTTTTAATGACATGCTAAGATCTGGAGACTTCATAATTTCTTTCAAGGACCAGTATTTTTTCCACCCATTTGCAATCCTTGTGTTTATTTCTTTTTCTGTTTGGTCATTTGGGGAAATTAGCTGGCCCAGATACGTGTACTCTTCAACAAATTCGAGGGTTTCGTGGTTGACACTTATGTTTGTTTTAGTGGAGTTGGTCATTAATTTTGTCTTTCTTGGGTTCATTTTTAGTCCTATTTTCTTGCTTTCTGTGTTAAGATCTTGAATCATTTTTTCTAGTATTTCTGGGTTCTCTTCAAAAAGGACTAAATCGTCAGCAAATCGTAGGTGGTTCAGTTTAGACCCATTTATGTTAAGACCAAAACCCTCCCAGTTTAGATTTCGGAAGATACTCTCGAGAACTGCTGAGAAAAGTTTCGGTGATAGTGGATCACCTTGTCGGACACCTCTTTTTATGCAGAATTTGCTACCCAGTGTTTCAAGTTGAATTCTAGCTTGGCTGTTACTATAAATGGCCTTGAGTATACTTATATAGGTTAGTGGTATTTCTTGCTGTTCAAGAGTATCCCATATGTATTTGTGGTTAAGACTATCGAATGCTTTGGCATAGTCAATAAAGGCAACATAGACTGGTTTGTTGTATTCGTTGTATTTTTCAAGTACTTGCTTAAGCGTATGTATATGATCAATAGTGGAGAATCCTTTCCTGAATCCTGCCTGTTCTACTGGTTGTTGCTCGTCTAGCATGGGACTCATTCTGTCTAATATAATCTTCGCAAATACCATATATATATTAGACATTAGGCTTATTGGTCTATAGTTTTCGATATCTTGTTTGTCACCTTTTTTATGTATGAGGATAATATAGGATTTTGCCCACTGTTCAGGAATGCGATTATTTGTTAAAATATTGTTAAATATATTTGTAAGAATTGGAGTTATTTCTTTAAGAGTTCCTTTCAGCAGCTCATTTGTTATTTTATCCGGACCTGGCGATTTATCCATCTTTTGGCTTTTTATTGCTTTTTCAACTTCGCTTGGTAAAATTTTTGGCACCGGGTCTAAGAGCACTTCAGGTATGTTTGGTCTTCGTGACGTGTTTGTGATATGGACATAACCTTCATGTGTTTCCTGATTGTCGTAAAGTTTTCTGTAAAAGTTAGTAGCTAAGTCGCTGATCTTTTGACGTTGTGTGACAATTGCCTCTTTTCTTTTTAGGTTTGGTATCCATTCTTTGCCAGCTTCCCTTAGTTCCTTTAGGGCTGTTTTGACTCCTCCAGTTCTTTGAATATGGTATTCTAACGTTTTGAGCCTTTTGATTCTTCGATCCCTTCTGATACTTTCCTTAATTTTTTTGCTAATTTCTGTTATCTTTGCCAAATCTTCTTTTGTTGCTTTGTTTGATATAAGATCTCTTCTGTTGTTTATAAGTTGTATGGTTTCATTACTTAGTTGGTATTTTTGGGTGTTCTGGTTTCTATTTGAAGTCGACCGGCTTACCAGTTGTTTTTCTAAAGTTTCATATTTCTGAATGACATCCGTATCCTCATTTAATAGCTGTTTGTCGAGTTGTATATCTTTGATTTCATCTGTTGTTCTTGATTTTGTTTGGGTTTGATGTTTTCTTGGTAGTTTATTTGGGGTCTTTCTGAGGGAGCTGCGTATCATACGATGGTTTGTGTTGAAGTTTAATTTAGAAATAACAATTGTGTCAGTAAAGGCTTTTGGATGATTTGTGATTATGTAGTCTATTTCGTTTTTATATTTACCATCTGGAGAAATCCAGGTCCATTTGTTCTTCGCTTTCTTCTTGAACATTGAATTTAGTAAAGTAAGATTGTGTTCTAGTAGAAATTCGACTAGTCTTTGTCCATTTTTGCTTCTTTTACCATATCCAAATGGGCCAAGGGTATATTCGCAGCTATTTTGCTTTGATCCAACCTGCGCATTGAAATCTCCCATTAAAATAATATTGTTATCGCTGTGTAAAATGAATCTAATATTGACTGTTCAGCTTGCTCTGTAGGTGCATATACTTGTATTATTGACCAGATTTTTTTGTAGTTAGGAAATTTGATGTTAAGTATAGCTAGTCGATCTGAAATTCCAATTAATTCCTGTATGTATTGTTTCAAGTATTTTTTTATTAAAAAGCCTACTGCATGTTGTCCTGCTGTTTTGCCTTTCTGGTATAAGATATACTCATCATACTCTAAAATTTTTTCTTCAAGTCTTCGCATTTCACTAATGCCAAGTATATCGTATTTTATGTCCTTGAGAGCGTTGTCTAGTTCTAACAGGCTTTCACTGGTTCTGAGGGTTCTAGTGTTTAATGTTGCAATATTGTAACTTTCATGCTTTTTCGCTAGAGGGGGGTGGTCTAGTTCGCCCGCGGGGACCAGCCGTATTGGGGAACGTTTTGTTTGTTGTGAGCAAATGTTTTGTTGTGGTGTTTCGGTTCTCATATTATTGCTTCCTATAGTTGTTCTTATCTGAGAGGGAAAGAGAGTAAGACCTCTCTCGCATGTGCTGAAATGCATTCAACTTTTGTACTTTAGTCTCTTTTCCCTGTGTAGTTGGGGTAGTTTGTGGGCTCGGGGTCTCAGACCTTTTCCTTTTGTCATTACCCTTGTTATTCAATTTACTTGCTTGGTTTCTTTGCAATGCTTCTTTAGTTAAATCTTGTGTTATGTAGGTACCAGTTCTCATTTTCTTCTTGTTTTTCAAGATCTCAATTTTCTTTTGAAGGGTTGTAGTTGCAAGTAGAATTGGTCTTACCCTACCATCTACATTCGTTTTCTTCCCCAATCTAAAAGCTCTGTCGATTTCACCGTGTTCAATCTGCACATCTATCTCTGACAGGGTAGTTGTTATTACGGCTGTCAAGTTCTCTGGTTTTTCCTCATTTATCTCCGGTATTCCATGGATAAGTATGTTGTTACGTTTGGCGTTTGTCTCGAGGTTTTCGATTTTTTTACTAAGTTTTTCCACTTCATTCTTCAGTTTTTCGTTTTCTTCAACAAGTGGTTTGATTTTTTCATCCACTTTCTGTAGTATAATTGAGGTTATATTCTCCGTAATAGTCGTTGTTTGGTTATTCATTTTTTCTGTCATTTTCTCAAGAAGTAGTAACATTTCGGGTGACAGTTGAGCCATCTTGCGTAGAACGGAACGTATCTCACTACTGAGTTGAAGTTTCTGAACGCACTTTTTTGGTTTTGTGTTGGCAGCGATGACAATCGGGTAATAACTATAATTTAAATTTTTTGCCTTTTGAATTTTTCTATTCTGATTCAAGTTCAGTTCAATTCAAGTATGTTCAATTTATCGTGTTATGCAAATTAATTAAATTACAAAAAGTCGAATGTTTGTGCGGGGTTCGAACTTGGTGTCCTCAATGCTTGGTACCAGCGTAAGAAAAACTGAGCCGGTGAAGCGATTAAGAATTGGGTTGAATTTAGTAATCTGTTGATACGCTAATGTGCTACTACTTTAAGTAAGACCGTTACTTCTTTGTTCAAAGTCCACTTTTCAAATCGAACAAAGAGATCCGTGTTTCACTTTAACTTTGATGTTAATGACTTTGTTTTTGCACTTGACACTTTTAGTTAGTTTTTAATTTGAGTTTCTAAATATATAGTGTTTATAATAGGCACTTTAAAATAGTTTAATATTAGAAATATCACTCAACACTGATTCTATTATGCAGACGATTATGGAATAGTTAAAACTGTTCTGATTATGTTACAAACACTTGTCCATATGAGTCTATAGGTTATTCACTAAAATCACTTGTTATTTTTTGTTTATAAACACTTGTTAAATTATTTTAAATTAGAAATACGGGAACTTGGTTTTGACGTTTTGACAGTTTTTGACAGTACTCACACACACACACTGACAACTTTATAATTATTACTATAATACTTATTATCGCATGAGAAACTCGAACGAGTCGCGCGGATTCGAGCGACTGCGCGAGGATTCGCTGGAATCCGCGCGGAAGTCGCGAGAATTCGATAATAAGTACTACAGTAATGAAAATAAAGTTTAAATTTATATGACACTTAAAATGCGCTCCGCTTCGCTGCGCTTCGCCGCGCTTTTGGTGTGAATTGACCCTAAGTCACTGTGACGTTAATGAAAATCAATAATTAGTTTTACTTCAGTTGTGTGGTCTAAATCACACAATTTTTTTTGTAAAACTCACGTTGGCACTTGGGCATTTCATTGTACCACACTCCATTGTTGCACACCATCACGTTGTCCCTGGGCTTGAGATGGTACCCAAGGTCGCAGCTGAATCTCAGCGCCGTCACTGTTGAGGCGCCCCCGTATGCGTCCACGGCGTTACCGATTATCACATACGAGCCGTGCTCCGGGAACGCCGGCAAGACACATCTGTTTGGTAGTACGTGCCTGTGAAGTTTAAATATTTAGGACCTGGTTGACCGAGCTTCGCTCGGATAAAAAATAATAAGACGGAATTCCGCCATCTATTGAGGAGTAAAAAAACCATAATTATATATAATATAATATAGATGGCGCTGATATTATATAATATATATTATTATATCTTGAAAACCGAGCTTTTCTCGAACCTGGGACCTTGATAAATCGATTCCTTGAGCCGAAAAACCCCTAATCTGTAACTTTCATGAAAATCGTCGTAGCCGTTTCCGAGATCCTGATTACACATATATAATTATATATATAAATATACAAGAATTGCTCGTTTAAAGATATTAGATGATAAAATGGCCCATGGAGGTGGGAGGAGAAAGGAGGGCAGCGCATCTGTATAGCCTCTATGCGGATGTTTGTGGGCGTCGGTAGTCATGAAAATGGCTCCGGCTGCTCGTTTGCCCTCCTATATATATATAAAAAAAAAAAAAAAATGTCGCCCAAGCTGAATTTCCCCTCCGTCTCTATAGACGAGCCATCTGCGCAGGACATATTATAGTACACAAGTGCGCAGACACAAGTGCACTATTTCCTTATTCCGGTGGAACGGTAGTCCGACACGACCGGACAGAAATCTGCCGCACGTCCGACGGCACGTGCTCTCCAAGTCAGGGGGTGTACCGCCAACTTCTTGACTCCTTACTGTTATTAGAAGTCCCTATAACAATTCTGTGCCTCCTGTGATGAGTGGTGTAAGTCGACTTGTATCCTTTTTTGTTTTTTTATATAAAAGTAACAATCGGTAAAAAATTGAGAATTTTTGTCCCTGTGTATCGGAGATAATGCTGTGAAAAGTGATACAAGTAGGTAAAAAAAACTGCATATTGATATCAAACAAGTTGTACCCCTTTATGTATTGGTTTCAAAAGTAATTTCTCGTGTTTAGTTTTAGGCTTTCCAATATTGCACAATGATATAACTAAACTAATTGTATCATTTAACACATCATTTTTACTCGTATTAGAACATCTTAGTGGGTACAACTCGTAGTTTTTTCAAGAAAAATCAAGATTTTCTCCAAATTTATACTATTTATCGAAAAAAATTAAATGTATATTTTTAAAGAGAATGTTTTTACTAAAAACGCGAAGTCGTCAGATCGATTCTAGTCTTCTTGTTTAACAAAACATAATTTTTTGAATCTTAATTTCGGTCTACTGTAAAATTAATATTTTGCACTTGTATCACTTATCACTAGAGGCACAGAATTTTTGGTCCGACCCGGAATTCGAACCCGGGACATATATGGTTGAACATATTTACAACTAGACCGCGAGACAGTCAAATGTAACGAATCAGTGAAGTTACCGTAAGCTTTGCTAATCGTACGAGTTAATCTGCGTTTTCAAAAATAAATCGCTTTTATCAATCGCTAAACCACTTTTGAAATTTTTTCGTAGCATCTTAAAATATCATGTTTTTTTTTAAATTTTTTATGGCATAGCAGGGCAAAAGGCAGTCGGAGCCATTTTCATGACCACCTAGAAGCGTTTCTAGAAGCTATACAGATGCATTGCCCTCTTTTCTCCCCCCACCTCCATGGGCTACGTAAAACGATAAAATGTTTTTGCTAGTCCTTTGTGTTATGTTCAAAAATAACTTGTAAAATGATCGACGGAACGGACCAATAACGAAAAAAGTAGGACTATCTACAAAAAGAAGTGAGATCCCAACAAAAACATTTATTAAAAAAAAGCAGCTTACTATTTCTACCATAAAAAGTTGTGAGATCTATGTAATACCAAGTCGGCTAATTTATTTGGACCCTATTTAAAGGAACCTTCTGTTTTAAGTTTTTATCATATCAATATTAAAAATCTTTTACATTTTAAATAAAAACATCGACTTGGCCATCGCATGATTCGATTGTTTAGTACCTATGTATCACACCACACAGCACTTCGGGCCAGCAACCTGGTTTCTTTCCGAATGGACTACTAAACAATCGAATCATGCGATGGTCAAGTGGATGTTTCCATTTAAAATGTAAAAGATTTTTAATATTGATATGATAATAACATAAGACAGAAGGTTCCTTAAATAGGGACGAAATAAATTAACCGACTTGGTATTACATAGATCTCACAACTTTTTATGGTAGGAAGACTGAGCTGCAGGACTTGGTATTTTTACAGGATGTTTTTTTTGAGATAAATCTTACTTCAAGCGTTTATAGCTTTTAAATAATTGAAAAAAGTGTACCTACATTAAGTTTTAAATAAAAACCTTATTTTATTTTGCGCATTTCAATAAAATCTTATCTTTTTTTATTTATTTAAATTTTGATTTAGATAATCATATAATGAGAAACAGGTTCAGCACTTACCGAGACGGAGACCGAGACGAAGACGGAGATCGAGACGGAGACGGAGACAGAGACAGAGACCGAGTCCGATACCGAGACCGAGACCGAGACCGAGACGGAGACGGAGACGGAGAGGAAGACGGAGACGGAGAGGGAGACGGAGACGGAGACGAAGATGGAGACGGAGACGGAGACGTAGCCGGAGACGGAGATGAAGACGGAGTCGGAGACGGAGACGGAGACGGAGACGGAGATGAAGACGGAGTCGGAGACGGAGACGGAGACGGAGACGGAGACGGAGACGGAGATGAAGACGGAGTCGGAGACGGAGACGGAGACGGAGACGGAGACGGAGAAGGAGACGGAGACGGAGACGGAGTCGTAGACGGAGACGTAGACGTAGACGGAGACGTAGACGTAGACGGAGACGCAGACGGAGACGCAGATGGAGACGGAGACGGAGACAGAGACGGAGACGGATCGGTTGTATTATCAGCGATAGTCGAAGAATATACTGCAAGAAACATATTACACTTAATAATTACAATAATTATTTCAAGCCTGAAGTTTCAGAAGCTTTACTGCAACTAGGCCATAGGTGGACTGCTCTTGAGCTTCTGACATTTGTAACATTTGTAACAATTTAAGAGATAGTGCCACAATTCATGTTTGTTTGCAGCCGAATTGAGCCGGCACAACCAGAGAGGTACCTCTCGCTTACGCGAGACTGGCGTAAAGTGACAGCTGTGATGTCGCGTTTTGTGCGGTATGCAAGTCGCCGGTGGCCCATGGAGATGGGAGGAAAAAGTAGGGCAGCGCGTCTGTATAGCCTCTATGTTGTGCCTCTATGTGTCTATAGGCGTCGGTAGTCATGAAAACAACACCGACTATTAGTTTGCTCCCCCCTATACCATACATTAAAAAAAACAAAGACACACGAACGAATTATTATTTGTGAAAAATTATATCTGTAAGTATATAGGTTAGTTTGTAAGCTTAATTTTTGTAAAAAGTTGATTTCAAATATTTGATTACCTTTTAGAAAAGTCTATTTTATTGTAACTTAAAATAAATATTCTAGTAAGTCAAACATTCTTAAGCTCGCAAAAGTATGGATAGAAATTCTGAATCTGTTTATTTTTATTAAAATAAATTGTGGAAAAAACAATTGATATGTGTACAGAAGTCTGTTAATCTAATCATTTAATAAAAATCTGTTTAAAATAAAGATAAAAGACAGTTACAATTAAAGTAGCAAAATGAATAAATAATAAAAATAAGATATAAAAATCTGCTGTCTAAGGTTACACTTTTCGTGTGCGAACGATTTATGTATGTTTTCGGACCATTTCAAATGACCAAAAATAATTGTATACATATTAACAAAATGTTCCCGGTTATGTATCGTAAAATAATAAAATTGCATTATAGCCTAATAGAATAAAACTTAAGTCCAGTCATCCATAGGTTTTGACCCGTGAATATAATTAAGTTCCTGAATTTTATTTCATAGGGCCCTCGCTTTTTTCAAATTTAATTTATAAAATATCGATCCTAAAAGAAAAATTGTGAGAACAAACTTGTAGAAAATTAAATTTTCTACAATTTTTGTCCTAACGGTTTTACTGTAAAATAAAAAATGGCCGAGTTATTCAGGAAACGCGTTAAAAAAACATTTTTCGAATATACGCAGGAGCCTGATCCGGTCTACTTTTTGAATTTACACTCCCAGTGACCTCCCAGTGAGGGAACTACGAAAAAAAATCCAAGAATTAATTATTTACGGGTAGGGTCGGTTTTTTGGATATAATGACTGGACTACTTACTTACCAAGAAGCAGAAGCAAGAATGTCCGCATCGTAGCACAACTACACACGTACAAGGAGCGGCACGCACTCAGCGCTGGTAACAATAAACAATATATAATAATAAACAATACAGTTATACCTATATTGACTGTCTCGTGAAGTGGTAAGCATGTTCAACCACAGATGTGAGGTCCCGGGTTCGAATCCCGGGTAGGACCAAAATATGTTATTGGGATTTTTCAATTTGTAATACCAGTCCGGAGTCAGGAAGTTGGCGGTGTTACACCCTCGAGAGCACTTTAAGCCGTCGGTCCCACGCCTGATTTCTCTCCAGTCGCGCCCGACTGCCGTCCCATCGGAATATGAGAATGAGGGAACAGAGAGTGCACTTGTATCTGCGCGCACACTTGTGCACTATAAGATGTCCCGTGCAGATGACTCGTCTATATAGACGACATTATTATTTTATCTACTGGACAAACACTATAGACTTTCTCCTGAAGTTGACCTACATGACCATGTACAGTATAAATCTGAAGTGTCAGTTAAACAAACTAAAGTTTGAGTAATCGATATCAATATTGTTGTTAGTATTGATATAAACACCACTTTAGATGATTCACTCGATATCGTCACCCATGTCGATTATGTCATCTAAAGTCCGCCTTAGATGATTTAATCGAGGGAAATGACTTTATACTGATACTTATTAGTATTTGTGTAATAATGTCGTCCTAGCCGATGTCGGCTACGGCGCCCGTCTCTATAGACGAGCCATCTGCGCAGGACATATTTTAGTGCACAAATGTGCTCGCAGACACAAGTGCACTCTCTGCCTCATTCTCACATTCCAATAAAACGGCAGTCCGACACGACCGGAGAGAAATCAGGCGCAGGACCGACGGCTTAACGTGCTCTCCGAGGCACGGGGTGTACCGTGTAACACCGCCAACTTCCTGACGGTGTAACACCGCCAACTTCCTGACTCCGGACTGCAATTAGAAATTTAATAATTCCCAGCAACATAACATAAATATAAGTGAAACTTTTTTGTAATTAAAAACTAAATATCAAATGTCATGTTATATCATCGTAACTAAGGTAAACTACGTAGACAGAGAATACTAGAATTTTCAACACTTGCAAAAGACACAGAAACTTCATCAATAATTACGTGTCAAAAACATGATAGTGTGTGTAGAGTTTTATTTAATAAATTAAAGTACTTTGAAAACATTATTATTAAAAAATATTAGCGTTCTGCACTTCTCTTACACGTAAACTATAAGCGTGCCAAACTTCATACTCCTCCGTCCGCGCAATTTTCGTAAAAATGTTCCCGAAATTTTTAATTCTCGTATTAATATATAGATATACCTAATGTATCACAACTCCCCAGGCTCCAGTTCTCTAAGCTGAAGACTATCTCACTGCATATTATGGTATCCGCAGTTTATATATGGATATTATTATTATTATTAAATCTGTGCATTGATTTAATAATAATAACTATAAACAATTGCATATTTATTGCTCTATTCTATTCTATTCTATACACGTTGGAATTTAATTAATTATATCTTAATTATAATATAATCTGTTTACTATGTTCCTGCAAGTAAATAAATTCTATTCTATTCTATTTATTGTTATATTGGTGTAGGCATTCTATTGTTACTTTTAGCAAGAGGCAGTGCCACACTGCATGCTTGCATGCAGCCGAATCGGGCCGGCACGACCGGCGAGGTACCTCTCGCTTATACAAGACCGGAGTATAGTGACAGCTGTGCTGCCGTGTTTCGTGCGGTGTGTAAGTAGCCGGTGGCCCATTGAGGTGGGAGAATGAAAGAGAACAGAGCATCATAATATCATATAATATCATATATATCATAATAGTCTCTATGCGGATGTCTATGGGCGTCGGTAGTCATGAAAATGGCTGCTCGTTTGCCCCCCTATACCATAAAAGAAACTATTTTTGTCCATTCTTTTTAGATGAATAATTGTGTCTGAAGAGATTCCGGTTTTTACTACTTTCATTTATGTTTTAACTAGCTGCGCCCCGCATTTTCACCCGCGTACATTACGATCCCGTGGAAAATAGAAAATCATCCCGTGGCATCCCATAGGAACATTTTTTCGGCATAAAAACTATCCTATGTGTTAATCCAAGTTACCCTTTATATGTGCTCCGAATTTCATGAAAATCGGTTCAGCAGTTTTTGCGTGAAGAAGTAACAAACAAACAAACATACAAACTTTCACATTTGTAATATTAAGTACTAGCTTCCGCTCGCGGCTTCGCCCGCGTGGATTTCGGACTTCAAAAATTATTCAAAATTTTAACTTACTATGTTATTCTGATATGAAAGCTATATTAATGTAAAGTTTCATGAAAATTCGTCCAGTAGTTTCGGAGATTAGCCCGAACAAACGGAAAAACAGACAAACAAAAAAATTAAAAATCATAGAAAAGTGTTCTGTTACTATTTTAAAATCGCCCCCAATTAGTTTTTCGTAAATATATTCAATGTACAGACACTAAAATTTTACTGTTTTATTATATGTATAGATTGGATATGGTGGAGCCAATAACGAATAATACCTATGAAATTAGCGTTTTGATGAACTGGCCACTTTGACTTCAAATTTTTAGGATTTGGTTTGGAATTCCAAATTCAAATTTATTTTGAATGAATGTTCGTCTATTCTTGTTTTGAATTTCGTAATTCATTTGTTTTTTCGCCATTAAATTTGTCTTTGCTTTCGTTTTATTGACAAAATGGAAAACTTGAAATATCGCTATATTTACGAATACGAGTTTAAACGCGGCACCAACGCTGCAGAAATAGCTCGAAGGATTAATGATGTGTATGGCCAAGCTACTGTAAAAGAAAGCACTGTACGTTTTTGGTTCCAACGTTTTCGTTCTGGAAATTTTAACCTACAGAACTAACCCCGTCGCCGGCCGGAGACCCTTGTTGACAATGAAGAGTTGAAGGTGATCGTGGAAGCGGATCCGTCACAAACCACTTCAGAGCTAGCAACAGGCTTCGGTGTAAGTGATAAGACAGTTTTCGTTCACTTAAAACAACTTGGAAAAGTTAAAAAGCTCGAGAAATGGGTACCGCACGAATTGAGTGAAGTACACAAGAAAACGCGCGTTGATTGTTGCGTTACACTACTCCACCGTCACAATAATGAAGGCATTTTGAATCGTATTGTTACGTGTGATGAAAAATGGATCTTGTACGATAATCGGAAACGCTCATCACAATGGCTGACCCCAGGTGAACCGGCCAAATCCTGTCCGAAGCGAAAGTTGACTCAAAAAAACGTACTGGTGAGCCATACACTACAGCTTCCTAAGATCTGGTCAGACGATTACTGCAGAGCTGTATTGTCAACAATTAGAAATTATGATGGAAAAGCTGGCCGTTAAACAACCGAGATTGGTCAATTGCTCAAGCCCACTGCTGCCTCAGGACAACGCCAGACCCCATACTTCAACACAGACGGTTGCTAAGTTAAAGGAGCTGCAGTTGGAATATCTACGACACCCACCATACTCCCCCGACCTTGCCCCAACAGATTACCACTTTTTTCAGAATTTGGACAATTTCTTGCGAGGAAAAAAATTCAACTCCGATGAAGCAGACCAAACACCTTTCAAAGAATTTGTTGATTCACGCCCACGAAATTTTTTTAGTAAAGGAATCAGTGAACTACGTATAAAATGGCAAAAATGCATAGATCATAATGGTACATACTGTAATTGAATAAATATAAAATTTTTAATTTTTTTTTTGGTTTTACTTTTTCTCCTATAAAACGCTAATTTCATAGGTAAGCACCTAATATATTAAAGAGTTTTGTCCAGCTTGTGAGATATATGAGCGTCGGTTGGTAACAAAAGTTTACGACTACTCATTTGCCCTTTATATATTGTTACCGTAAGTTTACAAAATAACGAGGGAGATTATAAACTGTCCGTAACCGTGTCGTAAGCCGTAAAATTGTGAACTGTTATCATACATGCAAGCGATGGATGCGCTGATTGGCCTAATGACGTATGGCGCGCGCTGATTGGTCTAATGTCGTGCAGCGCACGCTCCCGCCGAATTTAGCTGTCATTCATTAGGCTTAATAAAATAATAAGTAAGTGTAAATAAAAAAAATAACTTCTCACCAAACCGGGCGGAGTTTGAAACTCTGACATATCTATGCAACAGTACAAACTATTTCTAAACCGACCAATGAGGGACGGTTCACAATTTTACGGGTAATCAAAATTGGTTAGATTGAACTTTGTTCTTTCGTTCACAACTTTACGGTTTGCTCAGGGATGATTATAAACTAACGAAAAATAACTGTCGAAAAATCTTCCGAGTTATTTTGTAAACTAACGGTTTTTACAATCTTATGGTGACATATACAGGGTATTTTTTCTAAGTGCGCCCAAATTTTTACAGGAGGGTCAGAATCGATAGCATAGTCGATTAATAAATTAAAAAATATATATATTTTTTTACAATTTTTACAACTCTAATAATCTTAAATCAATACGATATGGTCACAGCGATTTGTACCTACGTATACGACTGACCGTTACGTATTGCGTCATTAAATGACGTCATCTCATGCCGTGACATGTCTAAACGTGTCGCAACTTGCTCGCCACTCGCCCCCGCTTTGGATTTAGTCTTCACCGTGACCTCATTACGAGTACATGTGCTAATTAGTGTAAACAATGGCGCAACAACCCCGTGTGAATTATTCAATTCGCGAGTTTTATGAGATGGTACGATGTTACATTCTCAGCGGAGAAAGCCTACGCGTGGCTCAAAGGCTTTATCAAAGTGATTCTTTACCGCGTTTACGAAGACAGGGAATTAACACAAGTGTACCTAATAGGAGAATGATTTTGGCAGCTAATCAAAGGTTATTGGATTTCGGACAAATGAAAGAAATGGGCTTCACTTCGAACAGATATTAAAATATCAATAAGTGTTTATTTTTCAAGAGGACAATTATAGTTAAGTATCGGTAATGTATTTAATTGTTGTAAAGTCCATTCCAATTTTTAAATACGCCATACTAATTATTTCAATTTTTATTTCTCATGACGGTCCAGTACTTTACGAAGGGAATATTCAATATTATAATCGTAATTTCAACTTAAATAATGTGCGTGTTATAATATGTATAAACAAATTATATTGTAGGTAAGCGTCCGCGTCATCCGTGAATGACGTCACATCGCCATTACGCCATTAGGTTTATAAATGATGCGTAATCACAGAGATTACGCATCGGTTGTGTTTTATCAATGACATAGGAAGAGGGTGACATTACTTCACTTACTTTTTATACCTACTTTGCTTTACAAATAACAACAAAACTATACGTAATTTTAAATAGATTATATTCTATACGTATCATTATTGATATTTAGAAAGATACTTTAAAAAATGGGCACACATAGGAAAAATACCCTGTATAATTAAAGGACGTAGGACTGCTGGTAGAAATCCCGTAATGGGATAAGCGGGTCCTTTGTACCAAAATGTATGTAACTAAAACGACTTATAAAGTTTGTGCAAAAATATCATTGAAGAGCTTGTAATAAAATTATTTTGAGTAGCAGCTAACGGGATATCTGTCACCTCCGTCCACCCCTGACTATGGTTGCTTAAAGCTTCTGAAACATCGGGATTGTACATACTTAAATATAACGCGATAAAATGCATTTATGCACCTTCCAACCAGCCCTGGGTGAGCCGGAAGGGTGTGTCGGACTCGGCACAAGAAGCGTGCCCCTACCGACTAAAAAACCTGCGAAAGCCCTCGGCCGCTGCGGCGAGGGGTATCCTGGATCTATCAGCAACAGGATACCCCACCGACTGGCCGGTTCCCTTTGAAGGACCGGTCTTCATCACGGAAGGGGTCGCTCCGGCTATACTTTTATTATTGATGTAACAATCGCGTAAACTGAAGAAGTCATCAACAGCTTGATAAAGCTAATAAAATAATCATAGAAACTGAGCTACATATTATAATATTGTGTTTATTGATTGTTACTACATTTAATAATTACTGAATAGTGGGGTTTTACACCCCCCCCCCCCCC
>LUGF01053358.1:75709-91543 GCA_001625245.1 Calycopis cecrops
ATGCGGATGTCTATAGCCGTCGGTAATAATGAAAATGGCTCCGACTGCTCGTCCCCCCCTCCCTGTACCATAAAAGAAACTATATTATACCAAGCCAAATTGTAATTATATTTTGGCCTTCTCCCAGCTCGCTGCATCTCTACGATGCTCAAAGTTTATAACTGATGATAAACCGTTCCATGCTGCTAGTATTATGCGCGCCCTGAACAAAAACTGTACAAACTATTATTTTACGGTCGTTAAGCTGTCCACGGGGCGTGTGGAAGCTATGTATATGTATCTCGCAACGTAAAATTTTTAAGTAGCAGCTCCATGAGTCCATGCACAAACCAAGTCATTGCATGATCTACGATACATAATATTATTGTTAGTTAAGGGCTATCTGCACACTACGCCCTTTTTTTCTTTATGGAGGGTCCCGGATCTACAGGCTACATGACCCCATCTACACGCTACGCCCTAAGGTGAGATAGTAAAGTTTAATAAAAGCAAGATGCGTTAAATAAAACCACATATTTTATGTATTATTTCCAGGCTACACTACAAAAATCAGATCAATCGGAGCAATAGTTTATGCACAGGAATTTTTTAAAGATTTTTCTGCTGAAGCTGATAGCAAGTATGGGCGGCCGGGGTCTTTCACCCAGTGCGAGTTTGTCGATCACTGTAGCCGTCCGGTACAAAGCATGATTACATTTTTTCGCTATTTAACTTCTTTGAAAAAAGTATTTTCGTAAACTTTTTTCAACAGTTTCGGATTAACTGTAGACACTTATAGAATGTGGATTCATTTAACGCCTCTCGCTTTTATTAACGTTGTATAAAACTAACATCGGCATCTAGGTGACCGGATCCTGTAGCCTGCAGATCCAGGACCCTCCACTCAAAAACGGCTGAAGACACTCGCAGGGGGCTTAGTCGGTAGCGGCACTCAAACACCGAGCCCGACACTGTACACGGGAGCCCCCCGGGCTCCTGGGTAGCGTGCGTAAGGGCATTTCCCTGCGTCACCAAAAAAAAGGCATCTAGGTGACACACGTCACTATCACGTCACACCTACATTATGCTGTAGTGTGCGTAGATTTTTAGTCTGTGGTGCATTGCATCCGAATTGAGCCGGTGCGACCGGGAATGTATCTCTCGCTCACATTTCAGTTTTCGATTTTCCGGTGGCCCTAATGGGCTCTCGTAAGTAACGTGTCTCATCTCTTTATGAAGGAAGAGGATGACAACATGTCTACATAATAATTATGCGGGTATTCAACTACTTACTACTAAGAGTAGTAGTAAGTAGTAGTGCTAGTACTACTAGTACTACTAGTATTTAACTCTTATACTATAAAAAATCTACTCATTCTTATATTTAATACTAGTCGACTTACTCTGACTGCCTCGTGGTCTAGTGGTAAGCGTGTTCAACCACAGACTTGAGGTCCTGGGTTCGAATTCCGGGTCGGACCAAAAATTGTTATTGGGATTTTTCAATTTCTAATAACAGTCCGGAGTCAGGAAGTTGGCGGTGATATACGGTACACCCCCGTGCCTCGGAGAGCTCGTTAAGCCGTCGGCCCTGCTCCTGATTTCTTACCGGTCGTGTCGGGTTGCCGTCCCATCGGAATATAAGAGTGAGGGAATAGAGAGTGCACTTGTGTCTGCGCGCACACTTGTGCACTATAATATTATGTCCTGCGCATCTGGCTCGTCTTTATAAAGACGGCCGCCGTAGCCGAAATCGACAGCCGTCGTCTTGTCGTTATTAGAAATGTGTTGTCATGGTAACGTGAAATGTTATGTGGCCGAATTGTCAATCCGTTATTTTGCCCTACAATAGTGTATATTTATAAAATTTTCTATATATAAATTGATAAAATTATAGCCTAAATGCTACCAAGCACTAAACCCTATATAACAAAGAAACTTTCATCACAATCTCTCCAGTAGTTTTTGCGTGAAAGCCACACAAGATACAGACAGAATGACGTCTTCTACAGTTTTATTATATGTTTAGAGTATTTTTATCTTCTACCAAAAAAACAATACCTACTACCAGTATAATTCAGGAACACAGCGGCCAGCGCACTCAACCCACACGCAGATGTGAGTGAATTTCCTACACAGAAATTTCTGTCTCGAAATAGGTTTTATTAGATCATATAAATGTAATGAGTATTTTATAAGTTGAGTTCAGTTTTATATAACACATAGTTATTGTATAATTTGCAGTGTGTTGTAGTGTTTGTCGTGTTTTGTTGCTTGTATAATGTTTTTTGTAATATGGACTTTGTCTGAAATAAGGAGTAGTATTATTATTATTATATATAAGTTCATTTCACTATATCTACATTAACAAGTAAAAAATTGGTGTTGTTCTGGAAAGTTTTTAATGTTTGTAACATTAGTAGTGGCACGCACGCATACATGTAGCCGAATACGACCAACACGACCGGGGGGGTAAAGTGACAGCTGAGCTGTCACGTTTCGTGCGGTTTGAAAGTAAACGGTGGCCCATTGAGAAGGGCAACGCGTCTGTATAACCTCTATGCGTCTATGAACATTGTCATGAAAATGGCTCCGGTTGGTCTTTTGCCCCTTGATGTCGAAACCAATACAAACAATAATATTGACATCAATGTATTGATAGACGCTGGAGGGTACTTACGCGGTGGATACGATTGACAATGAGCAAGTCTTCTACTTCTTATCTTTTCTTCTTGAAAACCAAACAAACAAACCAAAACCCTGTGACTTTGTAGCTTTTAGTCACACAGCATAATTACTACATAGTATAAAACAAAGTCGCTTTCCGCCGTCTGTGGGTCTGTGTGCTTAGATTTTTTAAAATTACGCAACAGATTTTGATGGCCTTTTTTAATATAAATAAGGTTTATATGTATAATAACTTCATTTTTGAAGTCTGAAATCCACGCGGGGGAATCTGCGGGCGGAAGTTAGTCATTTATATTGCAGTATGATGGTGAGAAATATGCAAAGCGATATTTCACAACATAAAGTAACAGCTCTAGACGGAGGGCTTAGAGCTCACGTCTTTGAAATAGTAAAATAAAATGTGACGCGGTGAAATTTATAAAATACTAGCTGTGCTACGATTTCACTAGCGTTAGTTTCGATCCCGTGGAAATATCGAGATGAAAAATAGATGTTGGCAGATTCTCCGAGCTACCCGATATGCACACAAAACTTAAGGAGAATCGGTTGAGCCGTATCGGAGGAGTATGGTAACTAACATTGTGACACCAGAAATGAAATAGAAATAAATGTATGCTGGATTGCAGATAATAATCATCACTTTTTGGTAAGAGGTAGTGCCACACTGCATGCTTGCATGCAGTCGAATTGGGCCGGCACGGGGGAGGTACCTCTCGCTTACACGAGACTGGCGTAAAGTGACAGCTGTGCTGTCGCGTTTCGTGCGGTGTGTAAGTAGCCGGTGGCCCATGGGAGGAGAAAGGAGGGCAGCGCATCTGTATAGCCTCTATGCGGATGTTTGTGGGCGTCGGTAGTCATGAAAATGGCTCCGGCTGCTCGTTTGCCATCCTATATCAAAAAAAAAACTTTATACCTTCGACTGTCAAATTGTCCAGCACGACCGAGGAACTATACCGCTCACATGATGAATGGGAGTTTTCGCGTGGCCTATTGGAAGGACAAAGCAAACAAGTACGTTTTACGTACATCATACAAGCCAGGTATTATTTTACTTGTTTGAGACTTTCGTGTTTATTACACTGTGTAATTACTTTACGGGCTTTAACACGGTAAAAATTAAAGGCCAAAATATATACCTTTGCTCGACGTTTCGACTGGGTTACACCAGCCGTGGTCCCGAGCCGACTGAAAGGTATATATTTTGGTCTTTAATTTTTACCATGTTAAAACCCGTAAAGTAATTAACAGGTATTATTTTGTCGTCACGTGTTAAAAATAGCTCAAATATAACACAAAGCAAACATTTTACAAGCTGCGTTCAGTAGACATTTCGAAATTCTCTTTTGTGAACATAAATATTTTCTCGAGCGCTCGAACGTGTGTCTGACAGGACACATTTCGACACTGCGCGTGCAAAAATCGCAATGTGTTCTTTGTGGTCGTCTTCGGATTTCAATGCAAATTCAGTATTTCCAATTTTGTAAAAATAGCTTATTATTATGCAAGATGCAGAGAGTTAACAATTGTAGCTCTGTGACTGTGTAGTCCATTGACATGTGCTTTGCATTTTTAGAGGACGCAATTTTATTTTTGGGACATGCCCCACACATGTCCCAAAAATGAAATTGTCTATAGAAGTTTAACCTCAAGTTTGTGGGCCCCCGGCCTCCATCTTGGGAAACGGGATGCAAAGGGTTTCCGCGCTGTATCTCGAAAACTAGCAACAAGACAGTTTTATTAAACATTAAAATAGCCATTTAAATTTTCTACATAAATACAATAAATATAAATGAATTTATGGCACCGATGCGCTATTGTGTACTAAGATATTTATTCTCATTAATAAAAATTATATAAGATTATTTTATTTTTTATTTAATGTCTTATAATGTTGGTACAGTTCAAGATATCGATAATTTGTTAGTTAAAAAATACCCGCAGCGAGGTTTAAGTGTTGTTGAGTAGGGATCTTCAAGAAAAGAGCTCATTCTATTCTCGAAGGTCGGCTATGCATCTGTTACACCCGTGGTGTTATGGATGTCTATGGGCGTTGGTGATAGCTTTACATCAGATGACCCAACTGCTCGTTTGCCCTCTATGCTAGAAAACAAAATATGGCAGTAGATTACAGTCCACCTAAGACCCCGTCCAGTTTGAGCGAATCGCGCGCGTATTAGGCCTGATTACAAACAATTTAACGAGGTAATCGGGGTTCAAGTCGCTCAAAATTTCACACACGTAGTTAGTAAATAGTAATAAATATAGTTCAGTACTTTTTTATTATATTTAATGTGCAACATAATAATGTAAAAAAAGAAAGACATAAAAAAAAAAACGAGACTCGTGAGGGACTTGAACCCCGACCACCTCGTTAAATTGTTTGTAGTCAGGCCTAATACGCGCGCGATTCGCTCAATCTGGACGGGGTCTATGAGCTCGGGAAGTCAACTGAGCAAATAATTGGTTAAGTTTTGTTTTTATCGGAACATTTTGATGACTACCGACACCCATGGACATTCGCATGATTGTTACGCAGATGCGTTGCCCTCCTATCACCCCCCACCCCCCAATGGGCCACCGGCTACTTACAAACCGCACGAAACGCGACGACGCTGTCACTTTACGCCGGTGTCAAGTGAGCGAGAGGTACTTCCCCGGTCGTGCCGGCCCAATTCCATTGGATAAGAGGTTGTAGTGTCATGCACCATGGCACCGCCTCCTATGCAGCTAGGCACTACCTCTTCCTGTAGTAGTCAAATTGAGGCTGTGAATGTGTTGTTTATTATTGACCCAGATTACTTGTTATATCGACGAATAAAAACTCATTATAATGACTGTAATTAATTATGTTATATCGGCGAATAAAAACTCATTATAATGACTGTAATTATTTATGTTATATCGGCGAATAAAACTCATTATAATGACTGTAATTATATAAGTTATATCGACGAATAAAAACTCATTTTAATGAATGTAATTATTTATGGTATATCGACGAGTAAAAATTCAATATAATGAATGTAATTATATAAGATAAATCAACATATGAAAACTCATTATAATGACTGTAATTATTTATGGTATATCGACGAATAAAAACTCAATATAATGAATGTAATTATATAATGTTTTCTTTTATAAAATATTCATGTTTGATGACCTCCGTGAACATGATGAAGTTGGAGTAGATGTATATTAGGTCGGACGCCGGCGTGGACGCCACTCCCCGCAGGTAATACCGCTGGACTCCCTGTATTTCCTCGGGGAACGCCAGCCCAGCTCCAGTATAGTCCGGTGTGTCAGCTGTTTTAACTATTAAAAAAATATATATTTTTCGGTTAACTAAATACACTTCAATGGTTACCGTACTAAGTTATGTAAAACTAGCTCCGCGGTTTTACCCGCGTAAATTTCGATATGGAAAATAGAAAATTATCCCACGGCATTCCATAAGCACATTTTCGGGATAAAAACTATCCTATGTGTTAATCCAAGTTATAGTGATAGTTACTATCCTATGTGTTAATCCAAGTTGTAGTTAAAGTTACTATCCTATGTTTTAATCCAAGTTAGTCTCTCGATGTGTGTGAAAATTTCATAAAAATCGGTTCAGCAGTTTAAGCATGAAGGAGTAACAAACGAACAAACATACAAACTTTCGCATTTGTAATATTAGTGGGATATACTTTTATTTGGAGAATTCTGTACATATTTTTAAGGAAACAAACAATACTTATAAGTTCGATTTGGTTTTTTTTTATACTTATAATTTGGTCACGATCCGGAACGCTGCTAAAAGCATTTGGATTGTGACAGTGATCTATGTGATCTTTGGAGGAGGCATAATTATGTCTAGGATTGGACTTCATCTTTTTTTTATGTTATAGGGAGGCAAACTAGCAGTCAAAGCCATTTTCATAACTACCGACGCCTATAGACATCCGCATTGAGGAAATTGTGGCCCATGGAGGGAAAGGTGGGCAGCGCATCTTTATAGCCTCTATGCAGATGTCTATGCACGTCGGTAATCAAATGGCTCCGACTGCTCGTTTACCCTATACCGTACAAAAAGGAAACAAACGCTTACTTGATTCCACAATTGCGCAAAATTTATCGCTCGTAATAAACCGCCTGTGGGTCACTGGAATCTCAGCAAGACACTGGTCGATGTCCAAATTCGCCAAGTCCACTACTTGAAGAGCCGGAAAATCGAAAACAAGTTCTATAGACGACCATCTGGATATCTGGAAAAATATTTATTCATTGAAATGTGCAACGAAATTCTACTTATTTTTTTAAATAGCGAAGATAAAGTAAGAGAAACAAAACGAAAGTGCTGACGGCGAACTTAGAAGTTCATGTGTGTCTGTGTGTGTGTTCGAACGTACATAAATTTAGGCACATAATGGCAATTGATTCAGCTTCCAATTCCCAGATCTTCAATTGGATACCCCTCTGCAACGGTCCGCTTCTAAATTGAAATGTAATAATGGCTGACAACCGCCCATCTTGAATCAAAATGGCCAGCGTCTTTGGCAATCGATATTTTCTCCACTACATTAACTAACCGGCTGGATCGAATTGAATGTTTTTTTTACATGCGTTTGAATGACGCCAAGGATGGTTTAGATTCACAAATCAGCCGGACATGGCGCTGCAGTCGTTGTTCGAGCCCGTCTTCACGTCCGTCGGTGCGGGGCGCGGGGCGAGAGCGCCTATCCTTACGTCGGTGCGGGGAGCGGGGCGAGAGGAACCGAGCTCACGGCGCCACCCGCGAGGCGCGACGTTCTCTTTTAATGCGGACCGCAGGGTTGACAATCTTAGTACTTTCAAGTAGGAAATTAACGTAGTATAATCCGACAAATTAAAGTATAGCGTTATGAAATTGAATTCAGCATAGCTATAACATATTTTTAAATGAATAGCATTATAACAAAGAATGTTAACATTACTAACTTTCACCACACGAGATGGCGCTCAGTTAAGAACTTTTAAGTAGCCAGCTATTACTTGATTATATTTTTATTTTGACCGTATTGTATTTATTATATATATGAAGTATGTATGTTCTTTGCATAAACATTGATAGAAATAATGGTTCCATTAATTAAATCGTCAGTTAAAATTATAAAATTTCTAAATGTTGCAAGCGTTATATATTTTATGTACGCTTGCAACATTCTGTGAATGTCATAGCTTGAAAAATACTGGTAAAACAAAATTCGCATTTCGCCAGCGATTTGCGCAGGAGTCTTGTTTGTTGTTTTTAAATTTTATCTTGTAATTTGTGCTATTTCCACCTAAGACCGTTGAGTTGAGTCCCTGATTCCTCCGGCTGTGTTGATTTTGTGCTTACAACGTTTGTAATTTAAGAACTGAGAAAATACTCTTTTATCTGTTGTTTTCTGTGATTTTAACTTTTTTATCATAGCTCAAAAAAAGTGTTGTGTTCCCGGATGCTCCTCTCGGCTGGTGAATCTGAATATATAAAATATAGAGAATATAAAAAGAAAAAATGGCTTTGTAGCTCCAGTCACAATCTTTTAAATTGTATTTCGAATCTGCAGGACATAAATTATTGCATTTTAAAACAAAATTTGACTAGTAATTGCATAAAACAATTAATTATAACCTTCATAAATATTTATGTTGATTTTGCATTTATACTTGTCAAAGTCACAGAGAATTTAATATACGTTTTCTGTTAAATTTGTCCTGCAGATTCTTCATACATAACTATTGTAAAGTCATAAATAAAATATTAAAAATAAAAGAGAGTGTGACGATGACTCTGATGTCTTCAAGGTAAAGGCGAAAAAAATGTATAAAAAATGTTTCAAAAGAAAAAAATAAAGTGATAAACAATACAATCTTGTTTTATTTATGTTAGGCTTGCCCTTGAATTATTTTAAGTATCATACATTAAAAAAATTTTAAATGTATGATACTTAAAATAATTCAATCAAATATTAAATAATATCATCAATCAATATCAAGTACCTACTAGCCACGTGCTGACGCTTGATATATATGCATGTAGTTATGTATGATTAAATTAATAGTACCAACTCTTACTTTCAGAGGGCGACACTTGTCTTTCCCATTTCAACCCGCGAGTTAGACCTCTATTCCTATATAATACAATGTACTCTGTGGCGGACCGTCAAGTCCGACGTACGCGCACAACGTACGTTCAATAAAATTTGTTTGTTCAGTAAAGTTTACAATATATAATTTGTCAAATCAGAACCAGTCGCCTTATTTAAATAACACCACAACGAGCTATCGAAGCACATACAGTCGCTATCTCCAATATATAACACTAGCTGCGCCCCGCCGTTTCACTCGCGTAAATTTCGATTCCGTGGAAAATGACCCCATGGCATCCCATAGGAACATTTTTTCGGGATTAAAACTATACTATGTGTTAATCCAAAATACTCTCTATAGGTGTGCCATCATGAGAATCGGTTCAGCAGTTTTTGCGTGAAGGAGTAACAAACAAATAAACATACTAACTTTCGCATTTATAATATTAATAGGATTGTAAAGTAACGGGTTGACAATTCAGCCACGTACCATAACAACGTCTGTGGGGCAGCTAGTAATCCAATATAATGTTCGCCACTATGGCAAAATTATCAATGGTATTTAGCTAACTTATTATTTCCTTTCCCTTTCGGTCGTCCCAGATACACTCATTCGGCCTCACGATCCTCTTCCATTCTCTCTATATGGCCTAGATTTCGCTGGATAGACGAGTTTCAGAAAGACCTAAGCGATATGCAAGTGGCTAATTGGCAGTCTATCGCGCAGGAGAGGGAGATATGGCGCTATCTAGTGTCGGAGGCTCCACCACTTCGGGTCACTGCGCCGGCGAAGGTAAGTAAGAATTCATCACATCTATTCGAAAAGTGGCAGTTTGATCCTCGTAAACAGGGAGTAAAATATCTCTTTGATCCCTAGGGACGGAAAGTGATTAGAATTTGGAACGTGGATAAAATCGTGTGTCAAAGCCCCAATGACCAGATAAGAAATTAATTACTATCCGGCCACACGGGTGTCATGGAGTCATGACGTCAAGGTGACCTTGATGTCATGAGGCCATGACACCCGTGTAGCCACACCATTTCGAACATTGTATGAACAAATCGCTGGCTTTATGGCAAAATAATATGTCTTCGTTGGCGAAATTAAAAAAAAAACGCGGAAAATGATTTTTTTTATGGTATAGGGGTGCAAACGAGCAGTCGGAGCCATTGTCATGACTACCGACGCCCATAGACATCTGCATAGAAGACAGCCTCTACACAAATGCGCTGCCCTCCTTTCTCCTCCCACCTCCATGGGCCACCGGCTACTTACACACCGCACGAAACGCGACAGCACAGCTGTCACTTTAGGCCAGTCTCATGTAAGCGTAAGGTACCTCCTCGGTCGTGCCGGCCCAATTCGGCTGCATGCAAGCATGCAGTGTGGCACTCCTCTCTTACTAAAATGATTAGTTGCAGTACTCATTTTCTCATAGAAGGCGATGAAAAGTAGAGTGTTCACCTCGGGAGCAACACTATTTTTGAAGCTCGAGTACTTTGAATCCCTCGCTGTGCTCAGGATTCTACTTTAGAATCCCATGCTACGCTCGGGATTCTACTCTAGAATCCTTCGCTCTGCTCTGGATTCAAAAAACACTCTCACCTGAAAAATAGTGTTTTGCTCCCTAGGTTAACAATCTACTATTCCCTACTACAAACCTTTCCCAATTTTTTATCGTGCATCTGATAACGTTCAAACTGGAAGTCAAAGTCCAGGCACACTGGTTGCACGTGACTTGTGAACTGAAACGGTCTGCTCATGATCAGCACCGCAATGTCGCCCTGGTAGTATGAGCCAGCTCCTTGGAATAACTTAGGAATTTTTATTTTCTTAATCTAAAACATGACATTTTTAATATTAATTACTCGCCCGGTTTTAGTATTTCAAAATGAAACGTTCGAAATATTTTAAATAACAGACCTCTACAATATTTCAATATATTATTATTTTTATAATTTAGAGGAGCAATTTAGAGGAGCAAAGAGTTTATGTTTCTTCTTCTTGTCTTAAAGGCCACTACAAACTCACAAACTACACGAAACATGACAAATGACAGTCACTTTGCGGCGGTATCAAGTAAACCAAAATAATTTGAATGTAACCAAAGAAAAATAATGATTTTAGAATATATTTTTATATACAAGGTTGATAAAACCGAGAGGCGTTAAATGAAAACACATTTTTAGCGCATTTCCAGGCTACACATCAAAAATCCGATCAATCAGTTCAATAGTTTAGCCATAGGATTTTTTTTATTTTTTCTCACTTCGTACACGCGACTTCGTACACACAACTGACCGCGAAGTCAACTGACTAAGGGTCATTACCCCTAACAATATTGTTGAAACCCGAACGCAGCGTGAACGGCTACCGATCACGAGTCGCCGATTAGTCGCACAGTTCAGTCCAAAGGATGTTTACATTTTTTCTTAATTATTAAGCCATTTAGTTACTTAGAAAAAAGTATTATCGTATATTTCTGGTAAACTTTCTAGTAGTATTCTAGATTTCGTTTAGTACCTCTCGCTTTTATTAACGTTGTATATACAAATTTTCTATGTTCTTTACTACAGCCTGAATTACTTGACAGATTTTAACATGTGAGGATGGGATTATTTTTATAACGCAAGTAGCATTGGGTGCATTAAAATATATTTTGAGCAGTCAAGCACATATTTTTTAATTTTTTTTTTTAAATTTCATAGTGCACTCAATCGCATTTCTAACCTCCGACCTCTGAGCTGTGGTGTCTTTCGGGTTGTCCCACTTTCGATATACCTTCCCCACTGCTGCGGCGAACTGAGACTCTGGTAAGAGCTTCTCAACATCATGCCAGAAGCAGAGCACGGCTGAAAGTAATGTCATTACATATTATATTTAAGTGTCTTTCGAGAGTACATGGGTATTTTTAAATCACTTGCTTGCGAATAGATAGCTGACAATATAAATAACAACTTTAATTCTTGAAAAAGTGACTTAACTCAAAAACATATTGTAATTTTAAATTTTATTATAACGACTGCTCGTTTACCCGTCTATACCATAAAAAACAGGCGTTGCATATACACGCGTTAAAGTTAGAAAGACTGAAATATATTTTAATGATTGTTTATAATAATAAATTTATTTATGAACGAAAAACAAAATACATAAATGTGAAAAAGTCACACCATACCTGAAATAACAACTGAAGTGCCGATTAAAGAACCGCCACATATCAAAGTGTAGTCATTTTCTGTCTTTTTATATATCATAGTATGCCATGGTAAGTTGTTGCCAAGTGGGTTGCTAGAAGAGCTGTTTACTGGTGGAGGAAGTCTTCCGCACTCTGAAATTGTTACACATTTTGTATAAAATGTCCAGGGAGACGGGAGATCGACTGGCAAGCAAAGTCTGAAGTCAAAATCCAGTAGCATGCTAAAGTATGTTTCGCCTTCATGACTTATATATTTTTTGAGTGCTAAAGCAAATATTAGCACTTCGTACCATACAGCAAAGAAAAGGTGTTAAAGTAAACTAGACAAAGATAACAATATATTTTATTTTATTCCTAGTATTATTCAATACTAGCTGCGCCCCGCGGTTTCACGCGGATCCCATGGCATCGTAAAGGAACACTTTTGCGGGATAAAAACTATATACCAGGTTGATACAAGCGAGAGGCGTTAAATGAAACCACATATTTAGTGTATTATTTTCAGGCTACACAATACTCGTACAGCGAACGGCAACCTCGTACGGGGTGATAGACCTAGGGTTGCCATCCGTCCGGGTTTCCCCGGATTTGTCCTAGGAAGGCGTCCGGGGAGCGTCCGGGCGGGGTTTTATTTGTAGTCCGGATTATTGATTTAATTTATTTGATTTTTGAATGATTGATTTGATTCAAATAACTAAGACTAAAAATTTCAAGTTTTGAAAGAAATGTTTATGGTTACTGGTAGTATTTTTTTAAGTTCGTCATTTAGTTTAAAATAGCATTAAAATAAATTATAATTGGTTTTAATGGTCATAAATGACCATTAAAACTATATTTTATTCTTCTGAGTATCTTATGAAAAATACTATTTTCTAACGTTCGGGTAGGAAGCTCAGAAATCCGGGGTTCTTACGTGCCTTGTAGTGGTTGACAGATTTTTGAGATGGCAACCCTAGATAGACCCCGTACGAGTTCGCTGTACGAGATGTTACAAAGCATGCTTATGTTTTTTCGCTGTTTAACTTGACTGAAAAAAGAATTTTCGTATACTTGTCGTAAACTTATTTTTGATAGTTTAGGATTAACTGTAGGCACTTATAGTATAATATTATGTTGTTTAATTTAATGCCTCTCGCTTGTATCAACCCTGTATATATATTAGGTGCCCGACAGATTGAACCTAAACCATTCTCAAACCCCCTTCAACACACAAAAAAATTCTTCAAAATCCATCCCGACTGGATCAAAATCCATCCAGTCGCTTAGGAGTTCAGAAAATTTTGATCCACCACTCGTTCCCACCGCTGCTACTCCTGCGTCGCCAGGATCGACAGCGGCAACCACACTTGGCCGTTTGCTATAATCGCAGGGAGCCCGAGGGAAAACTAAATCTCTCTTGGGACCCGCGACGAATTACATATATATATATATATATATATGTATGTATATATAAATAAGATTCGAGTACGTACCTGGTCTGCAGGTGGGATAATTGTCCCACCCACCATCCTTACACGTCATTAGAGGTAGCTGGGTTCGTGTGAAGTAGTCGACCTTGCACCAGGGGCGAGCGACGGTCCCCACCGGCTCCACGTACTCGCACTCTCTATCGCTAAAGGGAGTCGCACACTGAGGACCGTTATAGTATTTCTTGACATTTTCAATATATACTATATCCACGTCTCCATTATTTATACACCGATACTCCAAGCTCGGGTGATGTTTCAAGCGACAAACTCCTGAAAAGTTGTTCGAAACTTTGAGGCCCATGGTGGTGGGAGGTGAAAGGAGGGCAGCGCATAGCCTCTAAGCGGAGGCCTATGGGCGTCGATAGTAATGAAAATGGCTCCGATTGTTCGTTTGCTGGGAGCAAACGAAAATCATGGAATAAAACCAGAACCGTAAATTCGCTCGGAACTTTATTTTTATGATAGGTGCCCCACACAAGGGGGCTAAAGAGCAGTCGGAAGGGATTGGTATGCAGATGCATTGTCTTCCTTTCCTCTTCCCCACTAATTGTCCACCGACTACTAACACACAGGGTTAGTTGTTGGTCACCTGCCTTTTCGGATTTGGTTCAGAATCGATAATAAATTCGATTTATGAAATTTAAAAAAATAAATAATTTTATAAATATATTTTTTTCTCATCTACATTCTACACGTACCTATCTATTATATACTAGCCGCGCCCCGCGGTTTCACCCGCGTAAATTTCGACCCTGTGGATAATAGAAAATCATCCCATTGCTTCCCATAGCAAAATTTTTGCGGGAAAAAATTATCTTCTGTTAATCCAAGTCACCTCTATGTGTGTGCCAAATTTCATGAAAATCGGTTCAGCACTTTTGCGTGAAGGAGCAACAAACAAACATACAAACTTTCGCATTTATAAGGGTCAATTCACACCAAAAGCGCGGCGAAGAGCAGCGAAGCGAAGCGCAGTTTATGTGTCATATGAATTTCAACTTTATAATAATTATTATAATACTCGAACTAACTCGAACGAGTCGCGCGGATTATCGCGACTGCGCGAGACTTCGCTGGAATCCGCGCGGAAGTCGCGAGAATTCGATTTATATGACACTGAAAGTGCGCTTCGTTTCTCTGCGCTTCGCCGCGCTTTTGGTGTGATTTGAGCCTTATATTGGAAGGATTTAAAAAGCCTATTAGGGGGATAACACACGCGCTACTTTCGGCAGCGTCGATCGACTGCGATGCATGCACGAGCGGAGCGATGTTGCGACTGCGTCGTTACTGCGACACGATTTAGCGACTGCTGTTCACAGTCGACAGTGCGACTAAGAGCCTGTCCAGATTGAGCAAATTACGCGCGTATTAGGCCTGACTACAAACAATTTAACGAGGTGGTCGGGTTTCAATTCCCTCAAAATTTCACAAACGTTGTTAGTAAATAGTAATAAATATAGTTCAGTACTTTTTTATTATATTTAATGTGCAACATAATAATGTAAAAAAAGAAAGACATAAATAAGAAACACGACTCGTGAGGGCCTTGAACCCCGACCACCTCGTTAAATTGTTTGTAATCAGGCCTAATACGCGCGTAATACGCTCAATCTGGACGGGGTCTAAGTCGCCCCGTCCAGTGTTTTTAAGTGTGCGTTGGAGACCATCTCGTAGCCGCATTCAGCTTCTAAAGAGCGTCTAAATCACAAATCGCCGCTGCTAAAAGTAAGTGCGTGCAGTTGCCCTTAGGCCTCAGGAAGAGGTAGTGCCATGCCGCATAGGAGGAGGTAATGCCTTGCATGGTGCATGACACTACATCCTCCTATGCAACTGAATTGGGCCGGCACGACCGGGGAAGTGCCTCTTCACTTGATACCGGCGTAAAGTGACAGCGTCGCTGTCGCGTTTCGTGCGGTTTGTGAGCAGCCGGTGGCCCATTGGGGGGGTGATAGGAGGGCAACGCATCAGCGTAACTATCATGCGAATGTCCATGGGCGTTTGTCATCAAAAGGCTCCGATTGCTCGTTTGCCCCCTTACGCTATAAAAAAAAGGCCATAATAGTTTACAGACTACCCCATCCTTATTCCTTAGATATAATATTAAACAAATTCGTTTTAATTTTTTTGGAAAAGGTAGTGCCATACTGCGCGCTTGCATGCAGTCGAATTGGGCCGGCACGACCGGGGAGGTACCTCTCGCTTACACGAGACCGGCGTGACGTGCTGTGCTGTCGCATTTCGTGCGGTGTATAAGTAGCCTATGGAGGTGGGAGGAGAAAGGAGGGCAGCGCATCTGTATAGCCTCTATGCGGATGTTTGTGGGCGTCGGTAGTCATGAAAATGGCTCCGACTGCTCGTTTGCCCTCCTATACCATAAAAAAAAATGTATTAAAGTAGTTTTATTGT
>LUGF01053360.1:2759-25953 GCA_001625245.1 Calycopis cecrops
ACACACACACTCATTTTCAATTCATTAACCTACAAAGTTTCAACTACGAACGCCCAACAGTTTAGAAAAAACTGACTATGACATACGGACGGACGGACGGATAGACAGACAAGAAGAATCTAGGGTTCCGTTTTTTGCCGTTTGGCTACGGAACCCTAAAAATTGACTATGTTGTATGTAGGTATACCTTTTCTCACAAGTGAATAACTCTATTTTTCAATGGGCTATTTTCCAGTATTAAAAATAAAAGCTTATTGAATGTAATCTTTAATTAATATTTTTTTAAAGTCATGTAGTGAAAATCAATATTTTCAATAATACAATTCAATAAAACAATCAATATGTTATTTTATTTTATTTACTTATTTTATTTTATTTACTTTATTTATTTTATTTATTTTATGTATATTATTTATTTTATTTATTTTATATTTAAAATCAATTTTAAAAATATTTATTTTTATTCACGTGACACGAAACGACGTGAAATTGCCGATGACTAACACGTGCATGAGCCAACAAATCATAGAGGCTGCATTCCCAAATCTACTGATAGTACTAGTTGATTGCTTTAAAATGTAACTCGGCAACGCATCTGTTAGACCTCTGGTGTTACGGATGTCTGTGGGCGTTGGCGTTCACTTTACATCAGGTGACCTAACTGCTCGTTTGCCTCCTATGCTATAAAAAAAAAAAAAAAAAAAAACTTATTTTTTCTGTATTCTGTAATATGCAAAATTAGAGTGCGCGCAAGATAACTTTGCGCGCGGCCGAAATTGGAACTAACTCGTGTCCGCTGTCTTGTCAGGTGTATTGTATATTGCATATTTGACAGGTAATTATTAAGGCTGCCATAACAATTAAACTTCCCTCATTATCTGGATATGCAATTAACTTTGAGTACAATTTTTATTTCATAAAATGCCTTCGTGTGTATTGAGATATAGTTCAAATAACTCAAGAAACATTAGTAAAAATCAAGGAGTGACCTTTCATCAGTAATTTAAACACATTTATCTTTAAAATACGCTTGATTACATTATTTTTACATTTAATCACTTTTGGCATAATGATGGCTCTTATTTACACTCAAAATGAAGTAAAACGCGGACTTCGACACACACTCTTCACACCTGACGTAAACGACAAGACGGCGGACACCAGTTAGTTCCAATTTCTGCCGCGCGCAAAGTTATCGTAAATTAATTATAACTATAACGAAATAATAAGATACACTTTATGTCAATGATTGGAAACGATATTTTTATTCTCAAAAATATGTCAAATATGTCATAATATATCAAAAATATGTTGTAAATAAATAGAGAACGATATTTTTTTGTTGTTTTATTAAACACTTCATTCTATCATTCTAATAAACCTTTTGTCGCTTCTATAGCTAAACCGCATATTCTATGATTTATTAGTAATTCAAGGACAAAACTCTACAAAATATAACTATCTCTTGCTTTTACATACGTTCCGCATTATCTATTGCAGTAGAAGTTGACGTTTATTATAATTTGATTGGTCATTTTAAATTTAACAAGATTTGTCATTTTGTAGACAACGGAACAATATTTGAACGCCGCCTACTATTAACGTAGCTATTATTCTTTTGTAATATCATTGGTAATAGTACTATTAATTGTATCAACTATAAGAACATAAATTTAGTTGCATACGACCATCGCTGTGGTTGTGTTCCCAACTTCCAATCATTGGTGAAAGGTGAAATTCAGTACTTAAACTGGCAACAATAAGTACGCCACCTGTCGCGCGCAGAGTTATCTTGCGAGCACTCTATAAAGTATATTTCATTCATTCATTTGTTCATAGTACTAGCCACTTGTCAAATTTCTAGTTGAACTTTGGATTTGTCAACTGGTCAAACAACAAGAAAAAAGTTCTAAATAGTACTGGCAGTAATTTTCGGAACGCTACAAAGTTAAAGCGTCCCAAGACGTCATTGCTTACAGAAGCGTTTTCGCGGGTTTTATAAATTATGAATCTTTAATTTGAAAATTTGAGATAAATACTTATTAGAATTAAAAACAAAAAAAATTGTATAAGTTCCTTCATCACTGATAAACATTCTGAACTGGTTTTTGAAAACTTGGAAAATAGCCCATTATATCATATTACGGACAAGGACGTTAAAAAAAAGGCGGACGGAATGTTGCCTAGAAAATATTGAAGCACTAAAATTGTGACAATGTATTTATGTCTGCGCGTTTAAAGGGTTACTAGACATAAGAAAAATTACCCATTTTTTTAAATAATTTGAATAAATATTTTTGAAGTTCTATTGACTTACATTTTTTTATTTGCTGTTATTTACCATCCAGAACGGTTATAGACAGGTATTTAACGCGGTTTAATACTACCGTAGCGCGAAATTCAAACAAAGTAGTTTAACGCTTGGTCGAGATATATAAAATAAAATAAACAAAAATGTAATAAATAAATAAAAAAGCTTTATTTGTGAGACTAACACTACCATACACAAGATATAAGAACAAAAATTAAACAAGAAAAACAAAACGAAAACATAACAATAATAGTAAAAAAATATTTAGCCCAATTCAGGGTAAATGAAAATGTTAATTGTCTGACAACATTAATTGTTTGGAAAACATTTACGAAAACAATAAAATTTCTGGAAATATTCCTTGCTTACCTATGAAAAGTGATCCCCTGGCTTTTTTTATGTGAAACACTATTGTTTCCACAGCTTTTTATTACACACGACGGCATCTCAAATTACGTGTATTTTCTAAAAATTGTCAAATATGACAACGTCACCGGCATACTATGGTACAAAGTAAGCTTACTCTGGGATTTTAGTTGATGTATGAAGAGACTCCGTCCGCCTTTTTTTTAACGTCCTTGATTACGGACTGAAAAAATCGTTACCAACAATATTATACAAAATGTGAGTAGATATCCACAAATATAAGTTTTTATATTAGATTATACATTATTCACTTCGTAATATTATATAATTAGAAGAAAAAAAAATAACTAATTTTGGTGATTGTCAAAGTCCTTAAACATCCGCAAACATGCCGACCTTTTTCCACCTTGATCTCTCTCTCTCTCCAATGGATGAACTCACAGAAGCAAGAAACGCATCTTACACATATTTTAATATACATTGTCGATATTACCAAACTTTCACGTGCTTATTGTCTGCCTGGAAGCTCCCTCGTCCTTGGCATATAAAGCTTATTTTTATGATACAACTTTCTTGGTATTAAAAAAGTTGGCCGCATGTTGTACTGACTTTATTATTCTATCATTCGCGTTCCTTCCATTTAATGTATACAAAACAATACAAATGATTTCTGAAGTTCATGCGAACACACTACACATATTGTGAAAAGTTGCACTATTATATTGCACCCATAAGGTAGTTATGTGGTATAATGTTTAGGCCGTAGACAGCTTTTCTCTGTCTACGGTTTAGGCTTTGATTATATAATGTCTGTTTAGGTTGTTGACAGATGGGTCAGATCAGAGACTTGACATTTGTGTACATACCATAGTGATATCAACAGGCTTTATATCGTAGACAGAGAATTCATATTGATATTTCATTGATTTCGTAATTTTGTCTAGATCATTATGCGAAGGGAAAGGAACCTACCGAAAATTTGTTTTAAAAAAAGTTTTAAGACGCAATTAGCGTCAAAAAATATTATATTCTTAATGAACCTATTTGTCTACACTATTTCGGAATATTACAGTGAAAAATTACCATGTTTTGAAAGCAAGAAAAGGACATAATTATTTTCATCTCATCAATTCGAAAAACGCTCATTGGTTCGCCAAAAAGTGCGCCTAATATAAGTGTTTTTGTTAGAAGGGCTTTGCAGGGTAATAATGAAATTTAAATGTGGAACGCTAATGTTGCTTTAAAAATTACAATGAAAAAGATGAACCACAGACCAAAGAAGCCGGCACGGTAGAGCGCAGAACGAACCGCGCGATGCATACTCGGCTGAATGGATAACACCTTTGCCTTTTGGGACAAGTTAAACAACAAAACAATAAATTTACCTTTCAATAATTGTACAAATATAAATATAAAATTTTAATTGTGTATCTAAGTACTTACATAATTTAATTATATCTACTAAAAGTAAAATGTATTGTTATAATAAACACGATTTACTTATTTATTTTTCTCATAGATAGGGATGAAAAGTATAGTATTTTGAATGAAAAAATGAAGGATTGAAAATACTATTTACTCCCTTGTGATATAATCTACTTACTATTTAATATCAGCTATTATTAGGATCGATGATGATCGGATACGGATACGGATCATGCGCTGCTAAAACAATAAAAGTAACTAATAACAACTTAAGTTGTAAAAATTTTATACCTGTAATAAAAATGAAATTGAATGTTAATTAGTCCAGTACTTTTGGAGACCAATAGATATGCCTGGCAAACATTACGTCACGAGATTTTAATATGTAATCATATGTAAAAATCGAACTGTTAGAATAATACTTTGCAAACGTATTGTTTGCCAAAATGTAAATACAAAAGACGTTAATAACAAATCCTACTAATCCTACTAACATTATAAAGGCGAAAGTTTGTAAGAATGTTTGTTACTCTTTCACACAAAAAATACTACTGAACGGATTTTCATTAAACTTTACAGTAATATAGCTTTCATATCAGAATACATAGTAAGTTAAAATTTATAGGTATTTTTTATAATCCGAAATCCACGCGGGCGAAGCCGCCGGCGCCGGCGGAAGCTAGTCTAGCATAAAACCAACACTTTGCATTGATTAAACTACAAACCGGAACCGTAAATTTTAAAGTTATTATCCGGTAAGTTTACTGCAGTTTAGATTTTCCGAGCGACTATGAGATGCACATATTATTGTGTTTATTATAAACATTATATACACTTTTGTTTCAGTTATACACACCAGCCACATTCACGGCAAGATAGAGTTCAAGTTGAATGCTGAATGTACATGTCAGTCCGTAGTACATCTATAATGACTCCAAGATCCGTAGGGTATATGTATTCTGTGATGTCAGTCTGTCATATTCCTGAAGCTAGGAATGCTGCATTATGCTATATACAATATTATCGTTCTGAGATTCGCAGCACACGTTGTGGCAGTTCGATTGTTTGACAGCAAATTGCCAGTTCAATTTGCATAAGCAGCACAAACTAACATGACAAATATCACACAGATTGGTATATTTATATTGGTACATTTGTACTGTAATGGATCATGTGATATCGGGCTTTCAATGAAATTTCAAAACTCTTATTATTTTTTATTCCAACTTGAAAATGGTATCAATAAATAAATAAAAATCTATTATATTATATTGTAATTATATAAGTAAGGAGTATTGTGCGGCATTAAGATTTCATTAAACTAAGAACTAAGAACTAACTAAGAAGGACAAATAAAAGCAAGGAGAGGAAGAGGAAGGGCCAAGAAGAACATTTGCTGACCAACTAAAGGAGAAGGTGAACATCGCGACATATGAGGAGCTGAAGAGATTAGACATGGACTAGTGGAGGAGGCTCTTAAGTCAAAGTTAAGGAAGAAGTGCCGTTCTGTTTTTTAAGGGACATTTCTCGCGCACTTGATACAAATTAAGTTTTTGGTATCATTTTAGCTACCAAAAACGAGTTAGAGAGAAAGAAAGAACAGAGGGGAGCATTAATTGATAACAATTATGATTGGGGTGTCGATAAACATAAAAGGCTCCAACTGCCCAATTGCACAGTTAAATTATAAAACAATTAAGATTTGTAAATGCAATTTTAGAGTACTTTATTCTAATGATATAATAAAAACTTCATTAAAATAAAAATACATTGGCGTTATCGTAATTTGAGATGAGTTGTATCCAAGTTTAATCTTCTTATTATCATTTAAATACTCTTAAACATACACTAAACTTTAATTTTAGATTACTATATTCTAATTATATAATAAAAACTTACTACTAAAAATATAATACAAACGCGATATTGTAACTTGCGATGAAAATTGTATCCAAGTTTAATCTTTTCATTGTCATTTAAAGACTCACAAATGTCTCTCTAAACATTTGTGAAAGATAAGATAATAAAGTTATGCAATTGTTAATGTTACATTTTAACAAGCTTAAAAGTTTGAAGCGCGATTTAAAACTTTTAAGCTTGTTTGTTATAATAATTATAACAAACAAGCTTAAAAGAAAATTATTTTCTCATAATAATTCAACTCACTCAAAGTGTTACTCGCTATAATTACAAATCACGATTTAGATGAGAGAGGCTGGTACAGCGGTAAGTACATTTTAAATCTATGGTTTTAATATGGAAAAATAGGTTATTCAGTTTTTCAGGTTCAGTTTAATTGCATACTTATGTAATTTATAGGTACTTACGAAGAACGGACAGTCATTTGAATTGATTAATTAAGTTTATTCTCGTGAAAGTATATACTTGGAAGTCAATTTACATACAGGAAGGAAATTTTCCTATGTCTCTTTAGGATCATGCGATCCTAAAGAGACAACGGAAAATATTGTCTCTGTGGTGCTTAATGAATTGATAGATGAAATGATAGAAGTGATTGATATTTCATTTTTACATAAAATAATAAAATTACAACATAAAATAAATACTCACTCAATATTATTTACGCCAACGTCAAGCTATTATGAAGCATTAAAGCTAATTTGGATTTATTATTATATTATACCATTCAAACAGTACTTAAGTAACATGTACGACTAGCTGTATGTTTAATAATTGTACTAAGGATAAAACGGGCTGAATTTATTTTACTTTATAATTATTTATTTTAGAGCTTGCTTTTTATATTTCTTTAATATAAAGTTTTCAGTATTTTAAAGTTATTAACATACTTCTACTAGAAAACTGTTAAGTACGATATACTCGTAGTATTTTTTTGGCTATTTAAATGACCACAATCCTTATAGTATTTTACATAATATAGAACTGGTATTTTTATACCATAAGGCAAACGAGTCGTCGGAGGCTTTTGGGGACTGCCGGCTCCCATAAACATCCACGATACCGATCCACGATGCATCCGCATTGCCTTATTTCACTATTTCTCTTCTATCCCAAATAGATCATTGATAGTCATAGCGGACGTAAAGTGACAGCTAGCCGTCTTAAACAGGATCAACTATTTTACCTTGGTATCTTGTATTTAGATCGAGAAGAATTCGCTAACAATATAGCAATAGCAGTACATCTTATTTTTCAGTGACATAATTTAATTTAAATTTTCCAGTTTCAGATTAATTTCTCCAATCTTTGTGCCATGGGTTCTTCCTTCTCGTCAACTTTATAATTCCTGCGATTTCATACAAAACGTGTGCATAAACGGCTGTAGCTTTTTATTGCATAGAATTAAAAATGTTTCTTTCTGAGCTTTGAGATGTAGCAGACCTCAGTACTTGACATTAATTTCAGTTTGATCCTACATCGCGTTTCCAAGGAAAAGGTATTTACCGACGTACAGAGAGACAGACTGATAGACGGATAGCAAAGTGATCCCATAAGGGTTCCGTTTTTTCAAACACGGATACCTAAAAATTATTTGTTTAAAAATCTTTTTCTACAGTTTTAATGGATTTGACTTACTCATTATATAAAACGAAGTAATTGAAAACAAAATTCTATAAAGATTTTTACATTTTACTTATTTTTAAAACACCTTCGATTTTTACCCTGACAGAATCTCAAGTTGAAAGCAAAGCGGCAGCTTCATAACTAAATACTATTTAGATACTCAAATGAACTCGCCGTTTAACTTCAGAAACGAAGATCACGGAACATTTTTTTGTACCCAAGGGAAAAATCTTTTCTTACATTATATCCTTGTGAGAGAGACGATACAAAAAAAAAACAAACAATCATATTATATAATGGACGAAAATTTATTTCCTATTTTTACGAGTAAGTAGTATGTTAAAGCTGCCAACAGTAAAAAGCTTCGCCCAGTGTAAGATGTAGGTACTTTAGAAATCTACATAATGGGATCGTTTTCAAGAAGCTTCGGTAATGGCTCAGTTCTAGACAAATGTAAAGAACGTGTGCAGTAATGGTAATGATCAATAGTTTCATAAATAACATCCATATATCAGAAGATATTCCGCTTATTACCACAGTATGCATTTAGGACACATCATATTTGTTTGAACGACAAATCAATGGGAATTTGTCGGACAAATACTCTTTGATTTTGTTATTGTTGTTGGTAATGTTTGTAAAGTTGGAAATAGACGTTATTACATAATAATATAACTATAATATATTGAAAAAATAAAAAGTTTGGTAAAACCAAATGTGCATGCCTTAAGCACTCGTGTCATACGTATGTTATTTAAATTAGATACTCATGATAACATATACGTTTTTCACCAAAAATTGCTTTTTTTATTTTTAATTTTCAAATAGTTTTATGGTAAACTTGAATCTTAAAGAAAATAAGTTATTTTATATTTATTAGACATCATAATGTAAAAATAAAAACTGCTTCAGATAAAAGCGATTATTACCAATATAAATTACATAATTTTAGTCGAGAAACGTTGGTAAACATAAATTAATAAACGTTAGACTAATAAAATTGTGCTGGCAGCTTATATGAATGACGCAATTAAAACTTAACCATAAAGAATGTCTCTTACCATAATGTTTTAAGTGCGCGAACGCGATTTATTCAATTATACACTCTAACGTTGTGAAAATAAAGTCTCAAGTGACTTTACTCTCAGAGTAAAGCTCACTGTTGACACATTTTTGACGTTTACTCTGAGAGTAAACGTCACTGTTGAGGGGTTTTATATTTTTTGTATTTGTATATTAGGCTGCCTAAGATGTAAATTTTTTAGTTTCAACAGTATACATTTGATTTTTTACAATAAAACGAATAATAATTGAGTTATGGTTTTCTAATCAGTTCGTCACAATAGATTTACGGACCTATTGAAATAAAATTTAAATCGATTAGTTATGTTTTTCAAAAGTTATGGAGATTACAGAGAGAATGTTATATGTTTTTCATAGAATTTTTTCTGAAAAATTCATTTTTTTATCTAAATTGTGGGTTGGATTGCTGTTTATTGTTTAGAAAAATGACCATTGATGTTTTCTTTTATTGTGGTATGAAGGCCAACCTACTTTAAGCACTATATTATTATTTATTTAAAATAAAACTCTGACCGAACCCAGTTTTTGATTTTTAGGCGAGAGTAGAGCATACCTACGCTCGCGCTTAAGGCATGCAATAAGCCGAACTTTGCATTGAATGAACGTGAAGTAAATTGAAGGCAAAAATTATTACTATTATATTATATACTCTATCCTGCCGATAGATACTATTTAGTTACTGAAGTGAATTCGCCGCTTACTTTCAGAAAAGATTATGAGCATTTTTTTTGTACCTAAGCGAAATAATTATTTCTGTCATTATAATATATATGTCTGATAAAATTCTAAAAAAAAACTTAACAGTAATAAGTATATAATTCCCGAAAATTTATTTCTTATTTCTTTTTTAATGGTATAGGGGCAAACGAGCAGTCGGAGGCATTTTCATGACTACCGTCACCCTTAGACATCCGCATAGAGGCTATACATCTTTCTCCTCCCCCTCTCCATGGACCACTGGCTACATACACACGGAAACGCGACAGCACAGCTGTAACTTTACTCCGGTCTCGTGTAAGCGAGATGTACCTCCCCGGCCATGCTGGCCCAATTCGGCTGCATGCAAGCATGCAGTATACTACCTTTTACTAGAACACTTATTTCCTTATTTCTACGTATACCTAAGTACAGAATGTGCTTCAACTGGCAACAGTAAATTGCCTCGCATTGCAAGTTGTACTTCAGTAATCTACATAATGGAACCATTTTCATGATGCTTCGGTAATGGTTGAGTTCTACGCAAATGTATGTGGTAAAGACCCAATAAATGTGTTTCAATAGAAGTGAAGCCAAGAATATAACATAAATTATGGCGTTGTTATGTTAATCGTAATGGTCCATAGTTTCATAAATAACGTCTATATATCAGCTGAATTTCCTCTTATCACCATACTACATATTTAGGGCACATGCCATATTTATTTGGATGTTAACATCCATCAGTGGGAATATGCAGCAGCCATCAATGTGATGCCTCACTTTGCAATGTAGTAATAGTATAGGGATATCAAGCCGCTGAATGTAGAGACGGCGCGCGGCGCTAACTTCGCTCTGACACTGTCAATAAATGAGATGTAGAGAAATTTGTCCGTCCGTCCAAAGAAAATAACACAGGTCAAGTGCGTGTCGGTCCACGCGCTGAGTAGGGTTCCGTAGAGTAGCGTATGTGAACTCTGAGTTCACAGTCAAATAAATTGGTAGCTTATAATTATTCAGATTTTACTTCCTACTCAGCTCTGATAGTTTTCCTTCAAATTTCATTATGATATATACTATTGCTGTAATTTTTTCACGTGTCCACATTAATCGTTGGAAAGATAGCGGGGGCTTGGGGAGGAGGGGGGGTGGTTTGGGCACTTACCTGTAGCAAAAAATTGTACTTTAAAACGAAATATTTCAGAAACGGATATCTGAATCGGAAAATGGTGTTATCAATCTCACAATCATTCAAAGACCTATGCGACGAAAAACCCCACAATGGGTTATTGGACAAGAAAAAAATACCCCCAATTTACTTGTATGGGAGCTACTCCAAAAAAAAATGTTTGTCAAGTGTTTTTTCTACCACCTTTTTTGCTATGATTAATCTACATACCCATACCAAATTACAGCTTTCTAGTAATTGTAGTCTTACAGAGTAAAACCACGTACAGACAGACGGACATGACGAAACTGGCTTCCTCGTGTACTATGGAATCCTAAAAAGGAGGAGCGTCTGGTCTCTTTGGCTGAAAGAGATCTTTATTTTCAGTAGAGGATGAATTGAAGCTGATAAATGTGGCGAAATAAAATTAAACTACTTACTGCTTGATTCGATATGATCATGATAAGGGTATTAGTAATCATTTTCTTTCAGACTACCAAATCCAACACCAAAAAAATATTATAAAGAGGAAAGAGTTGATTTTGTGTGTGTGTTAGTATGTAACGAATAGGCTCCGAAAGTACTGGACAAAATTCAAAATTTTTCACCATTTAAATGCTACATTATCACAGATTAACATAGGCTATGTTTTACCACGGGAAAATGCTTAATTCCCATGGGAAGACGGGTAAAATTCTCGGATGAACCGATTGGGTTGAAATTGTGTATGAGTAATAATCCTACTAATATTATAAATGCGAAAGTTTGTATGTTTGTTTGTTTCCTACTTCTTCACGCAAAAACTGTTAAACCGATTTTTATGAAATTTTGCGCACACATAGAGAGTAACTTAGATTAACATAGGTATAGGATAGTTTTCATCCCGAAAAAAGGTTCCTATGGGAAGCAATGGGATAATTTCCTATTATCCACGGGATCGAAATTTACTGGTGAAACCGCGGGGCGCAGCTAGTAGTAATATAAAATCTTAAATAGACTCTCTCTAGAAAAATGCACTGTGTAACATTCTTTGTACCTAAGTTGTATCAACTCACACCGGCGCCGAATCGAAGAGTTGCGCCGTGTTTTTCGTATGTAAATAAGGGGATAAATTAATTCGAAGGGGAATATAATATTGAACATTATAATCACCTCTATTTTCCAATAATTCGGCTACAAATAAGCTATTTGTATGCGCGGAAACGCAGGATAACAGGCAATTGCGCCCATCAAGCGCCTGATACGTGAAGACAAGATTGGATTTTATAAATTTGTAACCTAATGGAAAATGGAGGTGGATATAGCGAAAAAAATGACTTATCACGTTGCTTAGCGTCGCTTCAACTGCGCTAGTGTTAGTTGAGCCTAATAATTCGGAGGCGTAAGTTTTTAGTAAGAGTCTAGAAAATGGACAGGGAGCAAGGCTAGTTTTCCGTTAATCTGACTTAAGTTAGTTAAGCAGACTGAAGGTGGATTAGTTCGGAGTTGTTTTAGTGTAAGCGAAAATGCTTTAATCACGCCTTAATATGCGCCACTGATAGCGGTGATGATCTGACCTACTTTTCTGCTCCCCTCCAACGTGCGACTGAAAATTCCTCAAATATGCTACATTCCTCATGAAACGGTTAGTACCTGAGAGGTAGTGTCACCCTGCAGCCTTGCATGCAGCCGAATTGGGCCGGCACGACCGGGGAGGTACCTCTCGCTTACACGAGACCGGCGTGAAGTGACAGCTGTGCTGTCGCCTTTCTTGTGTGTTAGTAGCCGGGGGCCCATGGAGGTGGCAGAAGAAAGGAAGGAGGGTTGTCTATGGGAGTCGGTAGTCATGAAAATGGCTCCGATTCTCGTTCGGGCGGGTTCGATTCGGGCTCGTTTGCCCCCCCTGTACCACTAAACGGCGGTATCATGTTAGCGAGAGTATAATATCCTAGATCATGTGCGTTTTTTAGACGTATTCCTTCATTACCCTCATTCATGTTTTAGCGCTATTAACGAAAAGGTCGTTTTATATTTATTTGGTGAGCATCCTAATGATTCAAAACGGCTAAATATACTAAGTAAATTGAATGTGAAATTATTCTTTGTCCAACATTTAAAATGACTGAATAAACAGTGATAGCGTCGATCAGGCGCCTGTGGGTAATATTATCCACCATTGCGATCGCTTGCTGTACATATTGTTTTTACATTATTAGAAGTCAATTTAACCTCATTTTTATAGGGGTTGAGATTTAAAAATTTATTTTAATATGATTAGCGAGAATGGTTGTATGCCACAATAAAATTATGACAAGGTAATGTTTGCATGTGTGCATATTAATTATACCTACAAACAGTTATGTTATGTATAATGACTGGCTTGTGGTCCGATGGACTAGAGACAAGGTCTCGGGTTCGAATCTCAAGTTAGAAAAAGCTAAAAATGTTATTAGGTTATATGTTATATTTCGATGTCAAATAACAGTCCGAAGTCAAGAAGTTGGCTGTGTTACTACCTTGTCTCTTGGACAGCATGCTAAGTCGTCAGTCCTGCGCCTGATTTCTCATTGGTCGCTTCGAATTCGGATGGTCGTCCCACTGAAGTAAGAGAATGAGGGATAATAAGAGAATGTGCAGTTGAGTATGGAGATGGCCGCCGTAGCCGAAATCCGGCTAAGAGTAGTATTATGTTTATTACTTTTCCTCATGGTACCTAAAGAATGTGTAGATATGCTAGAAAAGCGTAAAACAAATTGTTAGTCAGAAAAATACCAAAATTTTTTATCTTCACATTTTTATACGTAACTGTCGTCATTTTGAGATATTATGAAAAAAGATGGTTATTTTAAAAATTTGAATTTTGTTTTTTTTTTTTTTTAATATTAAGTTAAGTTAATTCTAGGCTGAATACGATTAATTTTAATTTTGGTGGAAATGGCACTTAGGAAACCCATTGATTTAAAAGAAAAAACATTAGATGCTCCTCTTATTTGCAATACAGCTCACTTATTTTACGTGCAAAAGACTTTTAATAGTGCTCATTTTAAAGCTCATTTCAAGCACTACAAAATCCTTTTTTATTAGATTGCATAAAATGCATCTGCTCGCCGCTAGATGGCATTGACCACATCAATAAAATTTCAGAGAAAATAAAAAACGGCTTTGATCTTTAATATCTAGCTTAATATTGCATTTAGAATACTTTATAAAAAACCAAATTGTTTATTTTCTTACCTGCTACAAATTTGTTGTTTATAAATTTTTCGATAAAACCTATATTTTTGGAGATATTTGCAAAAAAACGATGAAACTATAACTACTTGAAAAGTATTGGATTTTTCGAAAAATTTTACAGATGATTTTTTGCTTAAAATAAGGCCTTCTACCGATATCCGAGGATATTTAAAAAAAGGAATTAACCCCCGAGAAGGGGTGGCAACCACCCCCAGGGTTGTAGCGGAGTTCAAATCATTTTCACTTTTAAAGTTAAGGGTAAGATGAACCTAATTCCAAAATTGTATGCAATTCGGTTCACAGTAAAAAAATTCGGAGGTAAGGCCGTATTTTTCGCTTCAATGACTGCACTAATTTTAGAAGATAAACATGAGAATTGAGAATACGTTGTATTATGATAACGTTATGTAATATAATAAAACGTAAATAAAATTAGGTGAAATATAAAACAGATTTTTATATACCACTAACAATTGACAATGTACCATTGTACATTGTCAATTGTCAGTGGGATAGAAAAGCTTACTATATTTATAAATAAAAATTTGTAAATCAAAACTGATTTGTCACGTAGGGAAACAGTTGTTATAGCCGTAGCATAAAAAAACCAAAAGAGAAATTATTGATATAAGCTGAAATGAATCAAATCGCAATATACGAGCCTGCACTGAGGCCATTCGCTCTTATCCAAAGAAACAATTGTTACAGGAAGTAAATGTCTTGTGATCTGTGAAACAACCGAGTGCGCGTGAAAAATCGAACATGTCATGGGAGCATCTTATTTTTGTAACACATTAACATTAAACATAACATTACATGATAATAGAATTGGAGCAGCATTTTATAGCCCGTGACATAGCAATATATCCCATGCCAAGTTTCAACCGGTCGATATCTCGTACATTGCTTAAATTAAATGTACCAGATTTTAAATTCTTAAGCTAAATAACGTTATTTATACTCGCCTCGATAACGTTATCATATTATGACAAAATGTGTATTTTGTTGTTTTTTTTTTAATATTATTGCTTAACAAATTTACCTGTAATGCAGGGCGTTAATTTTAACTTATTATAACTTTAAGTGAAATACGCAGTTTTTTCAATAGCTCATAAATATGGGATAGTTGAATTTTCAATCACGACGTTTGTAGAATCAGTAACTCACTGCTGGCAAATGTGTCTTATATGTAACAGGCACCGTTGTCGAGACAGTGAAATATTCGTATGTGCTTTCAGCGATCCCTACTAAGCAAAATTTACATTTGCAGTATGTAATATTTTCGGCTCCTTGAAATAAATTCGTAATTTCGTTCAAGTTTTCAGGAATACAGGTAAAATAATATTTTGAGCTGGTTAAAATGATAAATGCTAATGATATAGAAGGCAAGCGCTGCTTCTAGGATATACGAGGTCGTAAATAAACTTGCAACATAAATGTCACTATTCCCAGCATAATGAGCATAGTCAAAATTTCATCACATATTTTTGAAAATTTCTTATACTTTAAGAAATTATTGATTTATCTCTATTTGTTTTTGTTTCATAAGATCATAACTCATCTTTTATTCTTTGTTTTACGTCTCTTTAAGTTCTTCGGTTCGAACTTCCAACTCTGGCCACCAATGCTTATACCATAGATAATAACTTATATGGCCATCGTTGTTCCCAGTTTAGGTTTTCCCATATTATAAGTGTTGTAATATTTTAGCATTCATGTTCTGAGAGTTACAAGCTCCAGATAAGATACCAACCAAATATATTTGCCATGACTAGAGACAAATGTGCAAGAATCAATTAACACATTTGGATAAGCACGCTCGTAAAAAAAATGTTTTTAAATTTCACTACAAGATTTTCAAAGTCGTTTCGGTTACACACAATATGTTATAGTTAAAATTTTATTTTTATGCTTTCCGTTAATACATACAATCATAAATTTACTTTACTACATCCTAAGAGTCGAAAGCTAGAATAAAAAACTATCTAAAAACCCTTCAAATCGCAGGCATATGACATACAACCTAATCAGGGTCGCTCCACGTTCGAAGCTCCCAATTGCTGTTTTTATTAAATGGTAATTTTATTACTTTGAGGGAGAAGTCGGAGTCTCTTAGTGACTTCCCACATTGCCCCAGAGGCACAGGTGTGCACATCCCGATCGGACATTCGGATTCTAATAAGCCGCTCAAAACCCGATAAGGTAGCCATAATTTTACGCCATCTTGTTATATTATTCTATGTAGTCAATTATTATATGTAACATTCTTTTATCTATGAAAGAATGCTACATATAATAATTGACTATGGGAGAAGCATGCTTCTAAGTTCATCCTCTACGTTTCCTACCTTAGTTTACTGTTTGTTATTTTACCTAGTTTGTGTTGCGCTTTATTAACGGACATAACGAAACTAAGCATAATGGAAAATTGTAGCGTTTTCAATTGGAACGGAAGGTCTGAGGGAATCATGGGATTCGCTGTGGCATTACATTTTCACCCTATCCTAAGCCGGTCCTTAGAATAGATATAGAGTGGAGGCCACATTTAGGGCGACGAAATGTTTGTTGGTCGACCCTTCCCTAAGGACCTGCCCAGATTAAGTGTTTTGACTCGCGCGTCTGCCGAGATACTAGTTTTTTTATGGTGTAGGGGCAAACGAGTGGTCGGAGTCATTTTCATGACTATCAACATTGAATTCTATGAAAAAGGTCCACTGTCCTTTTTAAATGACAAATATCCATTTTTTAAATTTTTATATGCGTTATGTCTAATGTAAATGTCAAGGATACATACAATAGAACATAATGCACAATAAGTAGGAAATTTTAAAATTGTAAGATTCAAAATTATTGCCATTTATAAGGGACGGTGGACGTTTATGCGACAAAATAATATGATATCCGTCTGGGCGTTTGTTTAATATATTGATTTGTCATATAAAAGGGACAGTGGGCGTCACGAGGATGAAAAGGGCGGCAAGTGCCCCTGTTATGTTTGTGAAATTATTGACATTTATGGACACCTTTACGAAGAATCTATAAATACCTAATATATATAACTTTGATAAAATCTTTGACGTGATAAAAATAAAATTTTAACGTGAATATAAAATGGATTCTCCAATGATAATTAATTAACCTTGAGACATCTTTGATATTTTTTAATTAATTGTTCAATATTATGTACGTAGAGTTTTAATTAAAAATAGTCAAACGTCAATCACAGTTACGTAAAATTTATCTAGATTACCTAGATAAGTAAGTACCTACGCCAGAAAGTTTTTTCGGCATACCTTTTTAGATTTTTTTTTTAAATCTATCGTAAGTCGTAAATGTGGACTGTAGTACTGCCAGCAGTTCTTCTGTAGATTGTTCAGGGGGCGTAGTCACTTCTGCTAGCAGTATTACCTAAAAATCTGTAAAACCCTAAAAGACCCTAGATTACTACTGCCTACTCATACTATCCCAGCTGGGTGAAAGATATTAAATATGAACACTTGATATAATTATTTTTAATGTATTTATTTCTGAGTCATATTACATAAAATACATTTATCTTATTTATAAAATCTATCTTAATTACATATTCAATATGCTTTCATTCTGACCTATCGCCTCTCAAAGAGTCTCATAGAATAATATTTCTTTTTCTTTCTGACAGGAAGAAAAATCTTGATTCCATCATTCAAATTTGAACTCATATTTTTAATAAAAACATATCAAACGTAGAGGTTTCATTTTATATGAGTATAGAGTTTCCTCTATACTACATCATCCATACATCATTTTATTTTAAACGAACATCTTTAACAAAAATCAACAATAGGTATATAGGATCCAGGAATAAAATTTCGTGGTGTCTCTATCAATAGTTATCGTAACGTTTTTATTTACATAATAAGTGGTGATAGTAGTGATGGTTTTATATTCATCCGTATATCTGAGCATACATGGCCTTTTTGACTATATCAAATTCACGCAATCCTACGCGACTGAAAAAGATTTTAAGCTTGTTTAAGCACGTTTTACGATGGGCTTAAATAATATAAGTGCCAGAGTTCGGTAAAGGCTATTTCATAAAGAATACAACTCCTAAATATTTGCTCATTTATGCATAATTTGTGCACAATATAATTTCCGGATTATATCGAGTCTAGAACTTCAGAGTAACGTTCAGTGAGTTCAGTCTCCTCCATTACACAGTGCGAGGCGAACGTGTAGCTACGCATCGTAGAGTAGTCGCGAGATACATTCGAAGTTTGTTACGGAGTTAAGTAGTGGAATAATCAATGTGATTTTTGTTTTATTTTTTATAAACCGTCAAATAGGATATTGAAATAATTCTTCAGTGATTTATTCATAGAACTATGTTATTGTTTTTGCTTATCGGACTTCTTATTGCAAGTAAGTAAATAAAAAAAATAATTTAAGTGGTTTTACGAAACTACTCTTCAGATGAATCTTTTCAATTTAACTATATAACGTATGTAACAAATGTTATATTTACATATTACAAGGCTAGCTACGTATATCATATTATAATAACAATATTGGCCTAGTAGATACAGGCGAGCGTAATGCAATATGCATCAGAGAGACTTTTTTTTTAAAATTGCCCAAAGTGAACTGACTTATATAGATACATTAGTAATATGAAACATGTATATTACAAATTCAATATTAGATTTAAAAGTGAAGAATGAGCTCAATTGAAATATTAAAATAAACTTTTTATTCGACTATTGTACCGTAATAAACTTTTAAAAGTTTGAGTTTTTCTAGCGAGTTTGGTAGTATCAATTTTGAATCAATGGAGCAGATTTTGAATTTGTTGAAAGTTGAATTTGAAACATGCTGAACTTCTTATCTATACGTACGTTTAAATAAAATTTGGTACAGGGGTTCTTTTCATGATGTAAGTGTAAGTTTCAGTTATAAGTTGCTAAAAAATAAATTAGAAAAGAACCTCTAAGAGGATGAAGGGGGTGAAATAAGGAAGTGAAGTTTATATGCAGTTTTCGCATTTGTGTATAAAATTGTGGGCGAAATTCGCTCTACATGGGTAAAATGGAGGGTTAAAGTTTATATGGACTTTTTTAAAAGCACAACGAAGTGGGTCGGATAGTAGATATAGAAAAGAGCAAACTTTGTCTGTGTCTGTGACAGAGGTAGAGTGATACTCATTTATCTCATGATAGTTTTGCCTCAAATATTGTCGATATAAGAGATGTCGATGTGAAAGTTTTTTACTTTTAACTATTGCACTAAATATTTTATGCAACACATTATTCTGTATCAAATTTAGGGGAATAAATATTATTATGTATTTTAAATAAATTAAAATCGCCCTTTATAGTATGTAATATAAGTAAATAATTTCGAAGATATTACTGATTTAAATTTATTTATTTTTAAGCCTAACGATGTGGTCGGGTCGGCTAGTTACAAAGTTACCAAACAGTTACTGCTGTTAACGATTCATCAGAATAAATTGTAGAAATACTGCCGTTTTACCAATAAAGAAAATCTTGTCACTTGAAATGCTGGAGTCTTGAAAAAATCATCTCGTTTAAGTAAAACGTATATTTGTTCGTTCTTTTTTAACAAAGTAAATTTGTTTTTATCTCAATTCATTGAAAATAAATTTTCTTCAGAATCGGTTTGTTCCATACATGGACATTCCATTGGCTATTAGGATTGATAAATATTAGAAGAATTATTATTTAGAATAATTTTGCGTAATATTTCATCAAATTGACATGAAATAAAATAAGAAGAAAGAAATTCCTAACCAGCCGCTGTCCGTCAGAGTTATTACTTACGATATTCTGGGAATATTTTCTATGCGCTCCGGTTCCGTTTCCAGGAAGCAATTTTAATAAAACCTGCTTTTACTTAATACCTCATAAAGTGAATATTTTACACATAAATCTCTTCTTTTGGTCTCATTAATCCATATTCTGAACGACGAATTGTTTTTAAGTTAGTGGAAAATATACTAGTCGTTTTCATTTTCATTCAGTTTTTTTATTTCATAGCAGGCCGTTATCTTATAGTAGCAGCGTAAAACCTGTATGCACAAAAACTATGCCCCGATATTAATATTCTCAAACTCCTCAGAAATGGCTTGACCATTTATCATAACTTTTTGTGTGTACAAATAGCAGCATATGGCAATATAAAAATATAGAATTGAAGTAAGTATATTTCAAGTTTTTATTCTGATATAGGTATTCGAAGGATTTTTTCGGTATCGCGTAAGTGTAACTCAATGCCTGAAATCCATTGTCAATCTAAAAATTATGCGTTTTATACACCAAAACTACAAAAATATGTAAAATAAAACAATGAATAAAAGCAGTGCTCATAAATTTATTCGACACATAAATTGAAGGCTTATATGAACCATATACATCGAATATCAATTTCACGCTCTATAAACTCACCCGCCCTTGTCAAATTACTCGCCATTTCCGCTCGCCAGCCTAATAGCTATAAGATCAGGATATTTTCTTTCCTCACTTTCCTTAACATACTTAATATTTAATTTGGAGTGTTCGTTCGTTGATGATAAAACAATATTAGACGCAAGTATTATATGTTGTATTTGTAAATTTTTCTTTTTCAAATAAAATAAAAAAAAATGTATTTTATTACAGGTATCTATATTAGAATAAAATCAATGTTGAGCTTAGGATTTTGATCTGTTTTCAACTTTTTCAGCTTGGAAGCAAAGTTTATCAAATATCATCATATACATTTTCATTTTCATAACGTACATATTGTCATTCGGCACTTATTAGAGCCACTGCTTGTTTTATATTATTCCTATAACAATTCATTATAGGATTTATTTAATTATAGCTTCCAAATATTTCGTTTCTATTATAGTCATAATACGTTTTATACTCGTGTTCTTATAAGGTTGATGGTATTTCTCGAGTCACTTATACGTCGTAAAATCGACGTTATCGCCATCAACGATTATTAACCTTGTTCGACAAGCAGTTACTTTCCATATTGTCTTTTTTATTACTACTACAAGGCTCATGAAACTGTACATAGCTAAATTATATTTCCGAGTATATACAAGATCTTGTATTTTGATGTGTTGACTAGATGATGGACGACATAGTCTCATATAGATTTATACGGCTGTTTCGAAGGGGTAAAAGCCAGCGCTAAGTATAATATTATACTGTTGATTACTGTAGGGTTATTAAGATGGATCTCTTTGTGGAATTACATCCCACTAGAGCCGCTTTAAGTATCTTTATGGGAAATGCATAATGTAAATATAATAATAAATCCATGGACTTATGGGTGAAATATGCGTACGTGTTCATAAAATCGTACCTAATTTTCCAAATCCCTGAACAAATTGGGAATGGTACCGAGTTCAGGATGAACGATCAATATCAGCTGTTGACAATTACTATTTGAAAATATATTTTTTTTACTGACAACGCTACGATTACGCCACGTAAAAGGGCTTGGGTGGTGATGGTGAGAGTCACTTGTAAGTATTAATTGGCCTTGAATACTCACCACAAATTCGCAAGTGCCAGCTACTGAAGTTTTCAGTTTGTTTATTCTATAAGAAGGCACAAGAAAAGCTGGAGCTTTTTCGTGACTACAGCTTCGCTTTCCTTATCTCCAATACAAAGGAAACTCAGAAATAGAAAGAAAAAGAAAAACTCAGAAAAAGAAACTAGAAGTATCATGTGAACGACATGAATTCTTTAGGGCTGGCAAGGAATGGAACATTCGACGACTCCATAGAAATATAAGATGGTTTGTACCATTTTAGATCTTTTACTGACAGGCGATTTGCATTTTTTTAAAAAGGATTGAAGACTTAAAATGCTAGTTCCGAGCACGGTAAAACTTAGCGAAGAGGAGCGACTGTTACGCAATACAAGACTCCAAGCCTGAATACAGGTTTCCAGTTCAACTATATACGTGGTCAACATTACTTATTTTGTTTCGACGTCTCCTCTTCAAAAATAAAACAAAACAGTATGTCATTTTAATCATAAATTTTGTGAATATACCTGCATGAGCCTGAATATATCAACCTCGACCCCTATAATTCCACAACAACAATATATGTATAATATTTAGTAAGTTTATGTAATAGTGATATACGATATGTGCTTTAAATAATTATGTTGAATACATAACGTATTTTTGTTACTTTTTCATGATGAACATCGTTGTTTTATCTACCTTTGTGTCTACCCATTTAATACAGGCCTTATCAAATAAGTACAAACGGTCAATAAATATTTTTCGTATTAACATTAATGAAAATGTTTTCTATGCTCTAATAGTGCCATTCCTGAAATATATATAACTTCTTTAAAATCCACAGTGTATTGTCGACATTATATTGTTGCCGACACATTTCTCATCAAATGAATGAGTGATATCTACATTTTATTTGCTGTTTATGACAAATACTACAAAATAATTGAAAATAAATAATTCCTTTGTAGGATATAAATAAAAAAAATAAATAAAATCAATTTATTTCGGACAACCAAGATCCATATATGGGTTAGTAATATTAAGAGGTTATTATTAGTGTTAGTTACTATTAGCAGTTACAAATACAATTACAATCAAAAACAGTTACAATACAATTACAATTAAATTAAATCAAAACAGTCACAAATACAAATACAAATACAAGTAAAAACAGATACAAATACAATTACTTACTTTTGCCTTAAATTATTCTAGAAGTGTTGTTAATGATAAATTTTCCAAATTTGTGCGGTTGCGTGTGCCCAAAACTTTTTGTGGCTTCTCTAAATTGAATCTTACAGACTGATACACGTTACTGGATATATAGATACGCTATTTCTATACTTCTCAGCTTAACCGTATTCTGGCCATCCAAAATCCCTTAATTTGCATGAAATACATCAACAAAGCCTGAACGCTTTGTTGATGCGTTTTATGCAAATTGACAATTCTGTCGCTGTGGGCGGCCGTCATCGGACAGGTTCCAGGACGTGTCGGTCTGAGACTGTATAGTGCATTTTGGCCACATCACACCTGTGTAAATGAATATAGTATAGCCGTTTTCTAAAAAGGCAGTATTCCCGTTCATTGAATTGAATAAATAAATAAATAGTTTAAGGAGCAAACGAGCAATTAGTGCCAATTTAATGACTACGGCCACCCATAGACATCCGCATAGAGGTTATAAAGATGCCATCCTTTCTCCTTTCATGGGCCATCGGCTATTTACACACCGCACGAAACGCTACAGCACAGCTTTTACATGACGCCGGTTTCGCCTAAGCGAAGGTACCTCTCCGGGTCGTGCCGGCCCAATTAGGGTACATACATTCATGCAGCGTGGCACTACCTCTTAA
>LUGF01053360.1:34250-48416 GCA_001625245.1 Calycopis cecrops
AGGCGCTCGTGCGCTCATGCGGTTTTTATGTATGAACGACACCGCACTGCGGAGAGGTGAGTTATAAGTTTTAAAACACACGCTTCTGTTCATGGAATCGGCAAATATTTACACTTATATGAAAGTCAAATAAATATCAAAGGATTTTTATGCTCTGAGTACGTTATGCACTTTTTATTTACCTATTCATTTTATGTAGTTTGTAAAAGTATACATTTATAAACATATAATATACAGGTAAATACATAATAATATATTTTTATTTGTGTAATAAATAGCATATTAAGATGATGCCACCGCCAATATGCGAACAAAAATGTATCTGATTCTTAAGATTAGTATCTAACTGTCATGCTGACTTAGCTGAGGTCCCAAGATTTTGTGATACAAACTGTTCCTTATATTACTTTGTTAATTGTTGTAATTATATGTAATATCCTCTAACATTTTTTGTATTCGTTAATTATATGTTTATTTTACCTATTAGGTTCAATGTTTAAAGTGAAAACTTCTTTACCGTCGTTATGCAAGAAAAACAATATGAGCTGAAGTGATCAGCAAAGTGGAGCTCATGCTTAAAAGTTAGCGTAGATACACTTTCCCATACTACAGATTTTTTTTAAGAAATTATTAAGTTTTTAATTTTTATTGACAGCCCTATGACTGTCTATTAGTTTAGTTACAAATAGCCTTAAAATATTAATAATAATTTACGTTTATAATATACTCCCAAAAACTATAGTGGGGACGAGCCCGTGATCGTAAGTTACTAGTTCTTTATAAGAATTCATGTTGACTGATTGGATTTTGTAGATGTTGAAAAGCTAAAGCCATTCCAATGAATCCCAGTTAGGACACTAATATTAGTGTCAGCAATGCGGGTACATTCCACATTCTAGTGTGAATTTAAGTGTTAGTTCAGCAAAATGTGTATAATATTGAAATTCAGTTTTGGCTCTTCTCCAATTCACTTTACTTTTGGGATAAAAAAACAGATGATTCCCAACAAAAGAATTCATGTTTTATTATCCGTGGCTATTGTTCAATTCAAAAGCCGGTCAACTACGAGTTGGACTCGCGCATCAATGGCGCCAAAGGTGCATCACAACTGATTAAGATCGATATTTTGTCTATCATGAATTTTGTCTGGTATTAACCACAAATATAAGTTTGTAATGGTTTTTTTTTGTAATAAAAAACTATATGTCGTGACGGGATGACAAAGTTGTCTTGATTGACTTATAATTGACAGACAGACAGATGAAATGAAATGAAATATGCTTTATTGTCATAGACAGAGGAAAACTAAACCTTCTTTTCTCTGTCATTGTGCACAAAAAAATATACAGTACAAACAATTATAACTTCTTTTCTCTGTCTACGTTTATTCTGTACAAAAAATATACAGTACAAACAATTATACTATAAGAGAACATGATAAATAAATACTTCTTGTGCACAAAAGGCGGTCTTATTGCTTCAGGGCAAAATCTTCCAGACCTTTATGTGCATGAAAGAAGAAGTTTTAACTAGATGGGGCATAGCCTTACAAAACTATTCTAACTCTAGAAAACACAATTAAAATTTTTAACACTATTAAATTTTAGCAATAAGATACATACTTAAATTATTGTATATTTAAATCTTTCATATACATACATATCATACGTAAAATACATAAATAAAAATAACATATATACACACTGGAGATGGTTCCATTTATAATTTAAAATTCTTGAAACTCTAGGAATATAGGATTTTGACTATAAGTGATAGTCGTGAATCTTTTAATTATAAGTATATACCTAGGTGTAAAGAATAAAGACGTTCAGACGTAGGTATATTAAACAAACACTTAAAATATTTTCAGTCATTGACGACTGATTATTGACATAATAAAACTTAAACAATGTTTAAAATGGATTCTATATTTCTATATTTTGTATAATTTCATTCTGAGTGGTATTTTTGTTATGTTGAAAGAACTTATAACACGTGGTTCAATAAGTCCCGAGACTAAGTACTAAAACAAAGTTTTTTTATGAAAATATTTTTTATTCATCAACGTAGTCTCCTCCAAGAGCGATACAGTCCCTCCAACGCTTTTCTAACTTTTCTATCCCATGCGTGTAGAACGATTTGTCTTTGGCTTTAAAATATGCCCTCGTTGCTGCGATAACTTCACCATTTGAGTCAAATTTCTTACCCTGGAGTATTTTTTTGAGATCTGCAAATGGCCAATAATCGCTAGGGGCCAAGTCTGGCAAATATGGGGGATGAGGAAGCAATTCAAAGCCCAATTCATAAATTTTGGCCATCGTTCTTACAGACTTTGTGACAAGGCGCGTTGTCTTGGTGAAACGACTGGAAAGAAACTGGTGTTTACCAGTTTCTTTTTGTTCATGGGAGGCTGTTTAACCGCAATTTCGTACTTCATTTCATGCTTCATTTGGACGACCTGAGCGATCCCAATAATTTGTGGCCATGCGAATGCGTTTGAAGTCGGCATACCACCGACAAATAGTTGCTTTAGGAGCTGATTTCGCATTACTTTTATAAGCTATTGCTGTGCGTCAATGATATTTTTTCCCATTAAAAACAATGCTTTATCAACACGCAAAACTCGTTTTTTTCCATTGTATCAAAACTACAAACGTAGCGTCACTTAAACATCTGCAAAATCAATATTTAATTATTGTTCCATTTTTTAAATTTGACACATATCGTTTATTGATGGCCAGTACTCTTTTAAAAATCAAAAGAGTTTTTAATATATGCGCCATTTCCACGTTAGTCTCGGGACTTATTAAACGATCTAGTACATAACTTATAAATACAACATTGACAAATTGCTATTATCATCATTACATGGATTAATTCACATTACGTTAAGAAAGAATGTCTTTCGGTTTTAACGTGAAACTGCAAATAGTGGAGATAGAATATTTTAAATTAATTACGTCATGTCTTTCAGTCTATTGTATTTCAGTCCCTAAAGACTAAGGTCTTTTATCAGTGCCTACCGTACGTGACACTCACCGTAGCGTCCACAAATTTTGGTCACGCAGCGTGCAATAGAAAGCGCGATGTTCTGGGTTTCTCTGGCTGATAAAATTCGCAGTGAGCTCATTTGCCAGATAACTCTTCTCCGACATTGCGGGCAGAATCAGCACGCTGAAGTGGAAGTGGGCCGGCCTTCGGCACGACTGGAGAGATCCCGGCGTACGATGGCCGATGAGGCCGATACGTGACTGAGTGAAGATCGCGATTAGGCAATGGCAGTGTAAGACGCCTTGCAATACGACGGTGTGACCTACGTACAAAAGTGGACGGCAATAGACTAATTACGATTTCTATCTATATTTAGCTATCATATCAATCGTTTAAATCTCAACATTTAGACACCATGAAAGAAGTATCTTAATCAAATACATGAACAACTTTTTCTTTTAACATTTAAGAAACATATTTTTTGTAGATTTCCTGAAGGAGCCATCGTGCTGGGCGCACGTGTCTCCGGACTGGACTCGTTGTGTGGACGAGCTGCAGCTGGCCGTGCGGGATATATCCGAGCGCTCGCACCACATAGTGTACTTCAATAGGAACTCAGAGCTGTGCTGGTAACTCTTGCGTAGTATTTAAGATATGGCAAATAGAATCAAATCTTTTGTTTATGACTTCTTTTGTATGTAAAATTGACCGTGCTGTTGCGTTTAGTACACAATACACAACAGCTTAGTCAATTTGTCCCGCCAATTTTGTGTATGTAAAAAAATAATGCCACTGCTCTTCCGCTGTCGAACGGCAGGCAAAATATGTACATATACGTTATATAGCATAAGAAATGCTATAAACATCTTGTATTCTGTATTCAATTGCCGGAATATAGCACGAATATTAGGTTGCGATAGTATAATTATTTGAATTGATTTACAAAGCAGCTACAGTATCAAATAGTTTTTAATCTAATGCCAAACTCCTTGTCGCAAATATCGATCAATCAAATCTCGAGAATTTATTTGCACCAAAGAGTTTGAATTTAATACTTGTTTGAGGCTTTCGTGTTTATTACGCATATTGTAACTACTTCACGGGTTTTAACACGGTAAAAATTAAAGGCCAAAACATAATATACCTTTGCCCGACGTTTCGACTGGGTTACACCAGCCGTGGTCTCGAGCCGACTAGTCTACTAGTTTACAGTAAATACATTTTTCAGTGCCCGTGATGAGTTCATGAGTTGCGTGTCCGAGGCCGGTCGGTCCTGCTCAGCGGCGGCAGGCGGGCTGCTGCGGCGCATGGCGTGGGTGCTGGCGCAGGACGTCGCGGCGTGCACGCAGCAGCCCCGCGCCTACTGCTCCGCCCCTCACGCGCCGCTGGCACAGCCCCTGCTAGCCGCGTTGTCTGGTGCGCTCCTCTACCCTTACCGAATATAAAAACAATATGAAAACAAAAATAGAAATCGTGTATAGTAACACTCCGGGTGGACCTGCCTCGTCATCGGCTATCGCTACTACACTCCCACGTTCCACGTGAACAGAGAGATGAACCAGTGACACGCTGGCTGTAACATACTAGATAACAAATTAGATATACGTTTTGGTTATTATCAGCCCTGCCTGCATTAAATAAAAAATAATAAAATTTACTTTATAACATTTAAATTATATGACCCAGTATACAGAATGTAACAAAAACCCTATTGTTCCTTTTGAACATGTATACATATACGAATAGGTATATCATTACTGAAAATCATAGTTCGATATAATCAGGTATTAGCCAATTAGCAGTTGTAATTACAACATTGATTACTAACGACAACAAAAGAATGTTTAACATTTCTATAATTTTCGCACAAATGTCTACAAGATACAGCTGGGTCTCACGTGACAAGTTCATGACCTAGACCTCAACAGACCCAAACAGGCATCAACGGCGAACCGCCATCCACCATTGATAAAGCGCTGCCTCGATTACAAGGCCCCTGTATTCTAAACGAGGCAACAGAACTAACAGAATATTTTATTTTACTATATAATAACAATAGTATTGTAGTGATTTAATATTTATTTCATATTTATTAAATTAATGAGATGCATTTGAACTTACAATTGAACATCGATTCTTATTATGCCCCTGGCAGGAATAATAGTTTCTGTTACATAATTTTTAAGAATTATAATCTATCATACAAATTATAATATGGAGTTGGCGTTTTTTTTTATCAAATACATAATAATTTTTTTTTTAAAAACTTGTAAAAAATTCAATTCGTGTAAACTCACAGATGTAATGGAGCTTTTGTAGAACAGCAACAGGAATCGAGTAGAACGCATATTAAGGTAGTGTAATATCTTGGCGTACTGTTATTATTTGTAAGTGTAACTTGTTGAAAATGTTTGAGGACCGAAGAGTCTCTACTCAATCAACAACAACGCATCTCAAGGCCAGTTCAGGTTGACTGACACTAACAATTTCTGTATATTCATAGTCTATATTGTTGATATGATAATCATTTGTACAATATAGCCGTAGTTTTTTATTGCTAAATATGTATTATTTATACCTTATTTATAATATAATCCAAATGATGTAGAAGATACTAATAATTTATGTGAGTAAGGACAACAAATATTCGGATGTAACTTACATGAAAAACTACGATTTATTTTATTGTACAAGAGGACAAACGAGCAATAAGAGCTATTTAGTGACCACTGATGCCCGTTGTCCTTTGCATAATTACAATATAACTAGCACGAGACGCGGTAGCATAGTATTGCGATACGATGTAAGTGACGGGTACCTCTCTGCTCATGCCGGCCCATAGGGGCTGCATAGTGCACAGGCACTACAACGTACTAAAATTAGACGTTATTAGGTAAATATGTATATATCTATTCCATGGCGCGGATGCTATAATGCTCGATTTACAAGTATTAAGTAGTTAAGTAGGTAACTAAATTTTAACTAAATTTTAAGTGCATAATTGCATGTAAACACAATTTTGTAGCAAGATGCAATTTAAAATTTAGTTAACTACTAAACTAGTAAATTAGAATGGTTTCTATTTTTCGCTTAAGTTAGTGGGCGGGTGTAAATCGGGCATTAGGTGTACAGATCTCGGGCAACATTCACATTTAATATGATTTCAGTCTGTTTACGTATTACTACTTGCTATGATGAAGTTATAGGATTGAATAAACCAAACGGGTTTTAAATTTAAATATGTATGTAGTTACATTGTAAAATAAGTTGTATAATTTATAAATAATTAAATATGTTTTGTATACAAATGTAAATAAATATGTTATAATCTAATAAATTATATTTATTATTTTACCTAGTCACTGAAATATAAATTTACCTTTAGAGGCTAATTACAAAATGTACGAGAAATATATGAAGAGTCAATTTATGGTGTAGGGGGCAAACGAGCAGACAGCACCATTTTCATGACTACCGACGCCCATAGACATCCGCATACAGATGGGCTACCCTCCCTTCTCATCCCACTTCCATGGGCCACCAGCTACTTACACAGCGCACGTAACGCGACAGCACAGCTGCCATTTTACGCCGGTGTAAGCGTTAAGTTCCTCCCGGTCGTGCCGGCCCAATTCGGCCGCATGCAATCATGGAGTGCGGCACTACCTCTTACTAAAATTTCTTGAAATAAATAAATTATTACTTTACTGCTAGTATAGGCTAAACTACGATTCCCATTTAGAGGGTATTCACACAAACTATGCCCCAGTTGTCCATTAAGATAAATATGTTTTAGTGGTCCATTAAGAGAAAACTCTTGAGAATACTTTTGGGGTTTATTTCATACGAATTGTACATTCATAATTAATTTAAATAATACAATAATTAAATATTATAGTAACCAAATACCCCTGTGCCTGTACTGTGTAATACCGGTTTAGTTGTCGTTCGAACAAACTGCACTTTTATCACACGCGCTAACTTCATGATAGGTACGGGTGCAACATTATTTGCTTATGATTTTCGAGCGTTGGCGATGTACACCGGTGTACAGATAAACCCTAGCGGGTTTTTGTTACACCGCATCTGTGTATTCTTTTGTAACTCTTTTTCTTTTTACGATGTAAATAAATAAAAAAATAAATTACTAGCTTCCGCCCGCAGCTTCGCCCGCGTGGATTTTGGACTTCAAAAATGGAAGAGGTTCTCAATTCTTCGGAATGTTTTTTAATTAATGGTGGTATGCAGGTGGTCCCAGTACCCAGTCAAGATCTGATGATGAGTTCCTTCAATTTCACCAGGATCTGGTGAAATTGAAGGAACTCCTCAAATATTATAGGCAATACAAGGAATAAACACTGATGCTGTCTCGCCGAGCTTTAAATGTTTCGCTGTTAATAACTTCTAACGACGATATCTCAAAAATTATTCATCTGATTGATATAGTGTAAAAGGAAATTTTAATCTGTATCTAATGCCTAAGCTAACTAACTATTCATTTGGTTAAGAATCAATATTGAACTAAAGAATATAGCTTTGAAAATAACGTAATGTTTTTTATTAAAAAATTTAACCTGAAGGTGGTTATTGTAGGTCAATGGTAAGAGATAGAGATATGCTATTCCAGACTCTTCTGTGGCATTTTTATGGATTTCGATTTCGCTAGTACATTACTTAACTATATCTTTGCTAGTTTACGCGGTGCTGGTGTGAAAAGCTCCCAGTTAGAGAGTTTTTTTGCGACTTCTTTAACTCTACAAGACAACTCTTCAACGTCGTATTTCTGCTAATTTACATCAAAATATAGTAAATTATATTAAACCTTTAAAGAATCACTCTTTCTATTGTTGAAAACTGTATAAAAATGCGTTCGGTAGTTTTATAGTTTATCCCGTTCAGAAGGACAAAAAACGAGGCCGGGGACTTCCTTATATAATATATTTTATACATATAGATAATTGTTTAAATGCTTATACAATAAAAAACCAGGCCAAGTGCGAGTCAGACTCGCACACCGAGGGTTCCGTAGGAACGGGAGGTATGACCAAAAGTAATAGACGTTGAGAAAATTACACTTCCCTGCGACAAGTTGACAAACTTATATATGCGGGTGCTTGCAAACATTTAGTATGACTTTGACTGCCTCGTGGTCTAGTGGTAAGCATGTTCAACCACAGACGTGAGGTCTTGGGTTCGAATCCCGGGTCGGACCAAAAATTGTTATTGGGATTTTTCAATTTCTAATAACAGTCCGGAGTCAGGAAGTTGGCGGTCTTACATCCCCGTGCTTAGGAGAGCACGTTAAGCCGTCGGTCCTGTACCTGATTTCTCACCGGTCTTGTCGGATTGCTGTCCCATCGGAATATGAGAATGAGGGAATAGAGAGTGCACGTGTGTCTGCGCGCATACTTGTGCACTATAATATGTCCTGCGCATCTGGCTCGTCTCTATAGAGACGGCCGCCGTAGCCGAAATCGGCTGGGAGGACATTATTTTTACATTTAGTATGAAACGAACTACATGCATAAGTTGGTAATGATTTTTTCAGTCATATAAATTTTATTTACCAATTTTTAGATTTATTCCTATATGTATACTATAGCTCAATGGGAAGTACCCTATAGGTTTAAGAAAAAGTGCGTTTTCATACAAAATTTGTGCAAAAATGGCTATAGCTTTTTATTGCGTTAACTTAGAAGTGTGAATTTTTCGAGGCATCAAGACGTAACTGACCTCCGTATTTGACAAATTCAGCTTAATCCCTTCACGCGTTTTAGAGAAAAAGGTCTTGACAGACGTACAGACAGACAGACAGCAAAGCGATCCTATAAGGGTTCCGTTTTTTTCTATTTGAGATACGGAACCCTAAAAACTAACTTTTTTGTTCATCCTTATAAAAATCATCATCTTGTAAAAATTATTTTATGAAAATTTTATTTTTATATTACAATTGTCAAATCGTGAATCACGAATATTAACTAGTGGCCATTTCATGAATAAAATCACAAAATAATAATTGGCAGTGATTGCTTAGCTCAGAATGTAAAAAAAATCATGTATGATTTGGTGTAAATTTAAGCTAACCATACTCATGCTGTTAATTCAAACCAAGTAATTACTATGCTGCAATGGTAATTTGAACAGAGTGATAATTATGTAGAGAATAATTGTTTTGTGATAATTAATATCTTCAATGTCGGAAACAGTCATCTCATCGTAAATTAACATTAGACATACCAAGATCGTCGCTTTGTAACGTTAATCATTTACTCGGTTTCGCTTTCAGTTCATTTAAAGGGCCATTCGCCTTACAAAAAATGTCTGAAATAGACAGATATGATTTATACTCCTTGCTTGCCAAAGGATTGCTGCTGCTGTTATAGATCATCAGTGATTTGACTTGCCTTGACCTGAGTTCTTGTATACTGACTACTAACTTTCTTACTTAATAAGCAGAACTTGATCGCTAAGCGATGACGCAGTCTTAGGTACTTATCAGTGATATTTATAAATGTACATTAATGTTATAGTAGCAGTTTCAAAAGATTGAAACAATATCTTCTTTCGTGTACATCACAATATTTTATACCCGCAATTACCCGCTATCGACATTACTCTATAATTGTAGAGAGAACATGAGTGTACGCATAGCTTAAACTAATAATTATCAGGCAGTATAATAATTTTATTTTTGTATTTTCCGATGCCAATAGACTGACTTATTGTATTTATTACAAAAACGCGTCCTTTTCTGAAACTTGAATTATTCGTATTTATTACAAAACGTAATTCGTATTTATCACGTATTAGAAATACATGTACAAAAAGAAAAGTTCATTAGATTTACCTTGAGTATATTCACAATAAATTCATATGGTGGAATACTTGTTTTTCATTCAGGTACGTAAAATAACTAGGGTTGAATTATTTTGTAAGACACAATTATTTCTCATTAACGAACCTTTCCATATAAATAACTGCTTACCAGCACAATCAGCCCCAGTGATGAATACACTCATTAATGTGAGGTACAGCTGACTTCATAATATATTTTTACAACTTAATCTTGGGCTTCATTTGACCAACAGTTATGCTACATTGCAAATTGGCTGTAACTTTGTGGAGCAAATTGTGCACATTAAGCTTTGTGTAATGATTTGGAAATTTGTATCTCGATCTCCATCATCGATTATGAACGCTGACTGTCAGTAATATTTATGTAGGAGCAGTTGATATGATAGAAATACCGGCCAAGTGCGAGTCGAACATGCACATAGAGGGTTTCATAACAGTGGGAGGAATACGAGCATGATACCATACATAATTGTTAAGCTTAAGAGAATTTATGGCATATTCATAGTAATAATTTAGATTATGAACTTGTATAAGTAAGAACTTTTTACTACTTACATTTTACAATTCTGACGTATGTACCTTTATAGGTGACACAAAATTTTTGAATACAAGCAAGTCACTATTATAAATGATGATATTATTTTACAATACTTATTAAATTGAATTATATAATGCTAAAAAAATAGAAAAGAATTAAAATGAAATAATATAACATAAGATTAAATTAAAGAGCTTAAATTAAATTAAAATAAAATTGTCAATAAAGTTTTATGAAAAAAAATTACATTTTAGAATTCAATAATATGTTTTGCGATTATAATTTGAATATTTTTCAGATTTCATTTCTGAACTTATTAAATGGCAGTCGAAAGATATCAATGTCTGTATGAGCGTTACACACGCTGTTGTAAACATTACACATTCTGTAAACATGTTGTAAACATTACGCCAACAACACACACGTTGTAAACATTACACCTTTAACATAATCGATATATAGGTACATACTTATCTAGAAAATGATTATAAGTTTGAGGATTAATAAGAAGAAAGATTTACTCAATGAAAAAAGTATGATGATACACACAAAATAGAATTATTTTTTATCATCTTAGATTGTATGCAAGATTTTAAATAAGTGTTATATGTTAAGGAGAAGGAATATAAACAAATTTGTGAAGAAAACGAGCGCTTATTTATGTTGTTCACGCTACTTCCTCCTTTGGCCGCGGTCCAGTCTCCCTCATTGTTGGGCTTCTGGTAATGTAAAACTCATCTATCCGGAGTTACATAAGGCAGAACTGTTTCAGAACAAAGATGGATACAATATGAAGAGCTCGTTCTTCATTATATGATGCGGCACTTTCTATTGTTGATGTTGTTGAAGTTTCATACTGAAAGTATAATGGTTCCTGATAGTAAAATAGCGAAAATAGTTAAGCCTTAATATTAACATGGAGATCTTGCCCAAGCATGAAATAAGCTCCAACTCATTCGCAATATAAAAAAGAAAATAACATTTCTATAATACTACCTCGTATATTTATTTATATTAAATCAATTAAATTTTATATTTCATTTATTATTAGACAGGAAATACTTCCATAGCAATTTTATAGGAACAAGTTCAATTTCTGATAGGTCGGAAAATTTTCATTACGATTAGTATTATTATAATGTAAAATACATAACTCCCTACACGTCTAAAATTGGCAATAACGAATTAATATCTTAGTTACAATTTAATTAATCTTTCGTAGCTATGCTATTGAAAAAAAATGCTATTCGATTCTTAATAAAGATATTTAATCATTCGGCAATGATGAAAATTTCTTAAGAATTTATAATATTATTTCGAAGATTTAAGAATATTATATTGAAGATTGGCCTAATATGACATTTAATTATGTGATGGGAGATCCGTGTTATTTTTTTTATATATGTATATTGTATGCATGATCTACACTCATATACCAATCCTTAAGATAAATAGTCTGTTTATTAGAATGCACTATTCTTAGGAACTACTGTAGATCAGTAGTTCCTAAGAATAGAGCATTCATTAGAATGATTTATAAATATTTATTAAAATAGATTTAAAAAATAAATTTTAAAGAAAAAAAGTTTGGTAAAACCAAATGTGCATGCCTTAAGCACTCGTGTCATACGTATGTTATTTAAATTAGATACTCATGATAACATATACGTTTTTCACCAAAAATTGCTTTTTTTATTTTTAATTTTCAAATAGTTTTATGGTAAACTTGAATCTTAAAGAAAACAAGTTATTTTATATTTATTAGACATCATAATGTAAAAATAAAAACTGCTTCAGATAAAAGCGATTATTACCAATATAAATTACATAATTTTAGTCGAGAAACGTTGGTAAATATAAATTAATAAACGTTAGACTAATAAAATTGTGCTGGCAGCTTATATGAATGACGCAATTAAAACTTAACCATAAAGAATGTCTCTTACCATAATGTTTTAAGTGCGCGAACGCGATTTATTCAATTATACACTCTAACGTTGTGAAAATAAAGTCTCAAGTGGCTTTACTCTCAGAGTAAAGCTCACTGTTGACACATTTTTGACGTTTATTCTGAGAGTAAACGTCACTGTTGAGGGGTTTTATATTTTTTGTATTTGTATATTAGGCTGCCTAAGATGTAAATTTTTTAGTTTCAACAGTACACATTTGATTTTTTACAATAAAACGAATAATAATTGAGTTATGGTTTTCTAATCAGTTCGTCACAATAGATTTACGGACCTATTGAAATAAAATTTAAATCGATTAGTTATGTTTTTCAAAAGTTATGGTGATTACAGAGAGAATGTTATATGTTTTTCATAGAATTTTTTCTGAAAAATTCATTTTTTTATCTAAATTGTGGGTTGGATTGCTGTTTATTGTTTAGAAAAATGACCATTGATGTTTTCTTTTATTGTGGTATGAAGGCCAACCTACTTTAAGCACTATATTATTATTTATTTAAAATAAAACTCTGACCGAACCCAGTTTTTGATTTTTAGGCGAGAGTAGAGCATACCTACGCTCGCGCTTAAGGCATGCAATAAAGTAATAGCACATCCGTGAAGACGCTATGTACCATCGAGCTACGACATAAAAGCGGGTTATGCAGGTGAAACCGTAACGCGCTTCTAGTGCTATAATACTAGAACCGTGGTCGTAATTCACAATCAGGATATAATCCTATAAATTTAAATTGGTTTTGGGTATGCGTTGAACGTGTGTCTCCTGGATAATCACTACACTAACGTCCTTTACGTTAGTCAAGTGGTTATCCATGCGATTAACATACTACCCGACCCGTGCCCACCCGTTGGGCGCCAATCATGACAAAATACATACTGTTTCTTTATATTAGTGAAATAAGGTCACAGCACACATATCAACTCGGAAAAGAATCCTAACCGTATCCTTTCGAGCCGTTCATTTTTCTTTGCATGATACTCCATACTGCAACGAACAGTAATGAGAAACGTAACGCAATCACCTCGCCTAAAAGCTGGCAACCGAACCGCTATCAATGCGCTTACAGCGAGCTGTCAACCAGGCGTCAATCAGGCGTCGCCGCAAGCTTACTGCTCGCCTAACCGCAGCCGCGTTGACGTACAAGCGGTGCCTATACGGCTACGTCCCGTTTCCGAATTGATATGTGTGCGGTGACCAATAATGGTTATAATCGGCCCTGTAATTTTGAAACCTATGCGATCCAAACAAACCAAAAATCTTTCCTTCTTATTATTATACATTAGTATAAGTATTACATAGTTTATGGGAGTAAAAGAAGCTTTCAGAACCTTTCTGTGACTACCTACGCCGATATATAGGTATATATAATGATTTCAACGTGACACTGAAAACTCAGAAGCAGCGTGAAATGCAAGAACATAGCTGTTTCTTTTCTGTGGCATCATGTGAGCAAGAGGTCATTCGATTGCAATGTAACATGGCACAAAAAGAGTTTTTAGTGTCCACCTTTCATATTAAAATTAACATCAATCTGCAGATTATTATCGTATACAAGCAACTCCACTGAACGGGTTTAATTTGCTGGGAACTCGAAAGTACAATGAGAGAGAATTAACGGCTATGTATGCTAATTAGTTCTGAAACTTCATTTAAAGAAATTGTTATTTCCAAATTGATTAAAAATAATTCGTATAATCCTACTAATATTATCAATGCGAGAGTTTGTATGTTTGTTTGTTTGTTACTTCGTCACACAAACACTGCTAAACCAATTTTCATGAAATTTGGCACACGCATAGAGAGTAGGTACTCAT
>LUGF01053360.1:50801-65067 GCA_001625245.1 Calycopis cecrops
ACCCCCTACACGTATAAAATTGGCAGTAACGAATCGAATAATAACGAAATCTTAGTTACAATTTAATTAATCTTTCGTAGCTATGCTATTGAAAAAAAATGCTATTCGATTTTTTATACATTTATTCTTAATAAAAATATTTAATCATCCGCCAATGATGAAAATTTCTTAAGAATTTATAATATTATTTCGAAGATTTAAGAATATTATATTGAAGATTGGGCTAATATGATATTTAATTAAGTGATAGGAGATCCATGTTATTGTTATTTGATATATGTATAGGTATTGTATGTATGATTTACACTCATATATCCTTAAGATAAATAATCTGTAAAATGTTAGTTTCTTAGGAACTATTGATCTAATTTTAAAAATAATAAAGTAATAGCATATCTGTCAAGACGCTGTGTACCATTGAGCTACGATATATTACCGGGTTATGCAGATGAAACCGTAAGGCGCTTCTAGTGTTATGATACTAGAACTCGTAATTCACAATCAGGTAATCCTATAAATTTAAATTGGTTTTGGGTATGCGTTGAACGTGTGCGTGTGAAAAGAATTCTAATCGTATCATCTCGAACCGTTCATTTTTCTTTGTATGATACTCCATACTGTAACGCACAGTAATGAGAAACGTAACGCAATTGCGTCGCCACGAATCAGGCAACCGAACCGCTATCAATGCGCTTGCAGCGAGCTGTCAACCAGGCGTCAATCAGGCGTCGCCGCACGCTTACGGCTCGCCTAACCGCAGCCGCGTTGACGTACAAGCGGTGCCTATACGGTTACGTCCGCTTTCCGAATTGATATGTGTGCGGTGACCAACAATGATTATAATTAATCAGTCCTGTAATTTTGAAACCTATGCGATCCAAACAAACCAAAAATCTTTCCTTTTTATTAGTATAAGTATTACATAGTTTATGAGAGTAAAAGAAGCTTTCAGAACCTTTCTGTGACTACCTACGCCCATATATAGGTATATAATATAATGATTTCAACGAGACACTGGAAACTCCGAAGCAAAGTGAAATAAAACGGCATAGCTGTTTCTTTTCTGATGCATCATGTAAGCAAGAGGTCATTCGATTGCAATGTAACATGGCACAAAAAGAGTTTTTAGTGTCCACCTTTCATATTAATATTAACATCAATCTGCAGATTATTATCGTACACAAGCAACTCCACTGAACGGGTTTAATTTGCTGGGAACTCGAAAGTACAATGAGAGAGAATTAACGGCTATGTGTGCTAATTAGTTCTGAAACTTCATTTAAAGAAATTGTTATTTCCAAATTGATTAAAAATAATTCGTATAATCCTACTACTAATATTATCAATGCGAGAGTTTGTATGTTTGTTTGTTTGTTACTTCGTCACACAAACACTGCTAAACCAATTTTCATGAAATTTGGCACACGCATAGAGAGTAGGTACTCATCTCTTATCAACTCATGATTTTCTATTTCCCACGGGAAATTTACGCGGATGAAACCGCGGGGCGCAGCTAGTTGAATAATAAGAAACATTTTTTTTTTTTTTTATTATATAGGAGGGCAAACGAGCAGCCGGAGTCATTTTCATGACTACCGACGCCCACAAACATCCGCATAGGGGCTACACAAGTGCGCTGCCCTCCTTTCTCCTCCCACCTCCATGGGCCACCGGTTACTCACACACCGCACGAAACGCGACAGCACAGCTGTCACTTTACGCCAGTCTCGTGTAGATAAGCGAGAGGAACATCCCCGGTCGTGCCGGCCCAATTCGACTGCATGCAAGCATGCAGTGTGGCACTACCTCTTACCAAAAATTCATTATAATTCAGTCAGTGTAAATATTAATTAAGTTTGTACATAAAAATGTTGTAATGCTTCAATCAGAGTATGATTAATTATTACAACCACCTTTATTTCAGTTGACCGATGTGACTTGCTTGCGAGCTTGATAAAGGGGTAGTCTGAGATTATTTCCATCACTTTTTTCTTCTTCCTCGCTAAAATATCTTCATTTTGGCCAAATACATTATTACATCATCAATCATACTAATGTATTTTGTCCATACCTGAATACCAAAACTCTATGTAGGTAAGTACTCTAACAGAATAGAAAGAAAGATATAAAAACTTGCTTAAATTTAAGAGCATTTACAGTAGTAAATTGTTTTGTGCTCGTAAATTGCAACAAGTCGGCAAGTTTTCGTTCGGCACAGTGTTTTAACAAGATTTAATGTTGCGATACGCCTTTCTTACGAGTGTTTCTCAACAATTACTTATTTTAATTATGTTATCTGTTTTGCTATGTTCGATAAAAAACATCATTACGTAATAGGAAAATAACGGTTAACGTCAGAATTACTTAAAACAAAAAAGTATTATTCCATAATAAGTAAATAATGAAAAGCCACACTAACGGCAAACAAAATTGTGAGGAAAGCTTTTAAAAGAATTTACTCGATAGTAAAAGGTTTAAAGCCTATATTGTGGGGTAGTATCCTCTTTACCTTGCTTAATAATTATGCGTTCCTCGTAAAACTAAAGAAACAACACTACAAAAGATTTGGTTTTTATTGGAATTTGAAGTCAGGTGTGATTGATGATGAAATAAAAAACGACAGAAGATTTTGTTGATAAAATATTATTTTTTTTGGTTCACCTCCCTGTTGGTGGCAATTATGTTAGGTAAAGCTTAATGTTGTATTGAGGATATATTGTTAGTTATGAATAATTGAACTAATTACACTACTTTACTCGCAATATATAATATTTGATTATTATGTAAATGAACGAGTCCTAATGAAAAAAATATCATTTCAAGAAGCAATTGAAAAGTTGAAACTTAAAAGCAAGTTGTAACCTCTATTGAATTTATTGCGCTAAAAGCCCATTAGTTTAAACCGAGCTCGCCAATAAATCTCTGATTCGTTTCAAGTCCCTAGGTTCGAGACTCGTGTAATTTATGAACTATGGGTTAAATCATATCTCCGCACTGCAGCCTAACTTCTCATGTAGGTTTTCATTCGGCGGCATCATTGACGTCACTATATTTTCATTCTCCTCCTTATATAATTTGAGTAATAAGTTTACCATAAACTACACTCAAGCTGTATTGTAGTGCTCATGTAAGGTAGTTTATATATTTTGGTACTGATAATAGTATAGTATTGTGTATTACTCATTTTAATAATTCTTGAAATTTTTTAAAATCAATTGATTGTATACGCTTAATTTAGCGTACACAATAATGGTAAACATAATAGATGGCAATTTAAGCTGATCACAGGGTATCGATGTTCAGATTATGTTATTTTTTAACACGGCGTGTGATCAATCGGCATTTAACTCCCGCAAAATCTTGAGTTAAAGCACAAATTATTGCATGAAATAGTGGACGGCGTGAGGTGAAGACGTCTATCTATCCAGTACCCACATTAAAATATAATTGACAGTGGTTTGTTAATAAAAAGGTACACAAAAATTTTATGTGGGGACAGATAAATAAAAAATAGGTACCTAATTTTATTTCATGTTCGAGTTAGCTGATTTCTTTGAATATTATATTATACTAATATGCTATAACTGAATGTTATTTTATAAGATTATCTCTACTAATATTATACTTTATAAAATATGTGATGCATGCAAGCATACAGTGAAGCAATTCCTCTTACAAAAATAAAATGCAATTCACAATGTTTGAAAGATGCTACGAATGTCCTTTCTATCGGCTCAATATAAGATGTAATAGGCGTCCCTATTGCGTCTGATATTGAATCGTATGCACCAACGCCGATAGGTAAAGCAGGATAGCGTTTGATCTATGTAGGTGCCGAATGGAAGTAAATCCGAACTGGCTTCTATGAACTTAAAATCTTTCTGTTTCTCCTGATATATGCAGTAAATTTCATAAGAATAAAATATAAATAAAATTCGTATAGATCGGATAAAATTTTATTAAAGTCGCTGTGCCTCGCGATTTCCGTGTAAAATATAATATTCTAAGGGAATCGTCTTTATCAGATAAAAGTATTGTGATGTTCTCCCTGATTATTATAACTGTCTCACTGTAGATTTTGTGTATTCACAAACACACGTTGGTCAGATACAGTTGACAGGCTAAATACAACACACTTTGATTATATACACGTCTAAATACCGCATCAACCACCTGAAAGCGCCGTAAAATGTTTCTACTATATATAGTAGGCACGCTCTTCGCTTAAGTCAGTGTCACCTAGAACGTAACGCGATTATAAGCTCTCAATAAAAAACTAAATATGCCGGTTTGTTCTGTTCAACTGTGTCACAACCATGCAGGAAATCTAATAACAAATAGAAGATCTTATTCCACCGGTTAGTTTTTAGATTTTCGTATGTATTGTTAAGAAAATACGAATATTAATTTCACAATTTACTAGTGGTACGGTGTTGCCACTAGAAAAGTAGGGTAATTTTCCAAACTAAAGGGAATTTTTTTTAAAATATGTAGCAGTGGACTTTACACACTACGTTATTCTACCCCCGTGCTAAGTACCGTAAGGACTTATTTTACAGGACTAGACAACGGAAATATTTTTAATATGTTTTATAAATTTAAGAAATTTTATACTATATTTAAGATTTTTATTATAGAAAAATACATATAATACATAGATAAACATCAATGACCAAGGCGGGATTCGAACCCGCGACCCCTGGCACAATATGCTTCGCTTATCCGAGCCTTGCAACATCGCGCCAGACTGGTCGTGAGATATAAGATTTGATAAAGCACAAATCCTCATTAAATAACACCGATTCCAACCAAGGATGATCCGTGAGGCCGTTTAAATAGCTTTATTATAATGTGCAACATTCGCGTTAACTTAAGAAATCATTATAAGTATTGTTAGTATATTTTATGTTATGTAACACTGACTGTAAATAAATAAAACAGCTTCATAAAGTATATTTGTAGTCTTATTATTAAATATCTCTTTCATTATTAAAAAAAATAAAAAAAATAATAATTTATTTTTAATAATAATTAGCATACATTCTTTAAAAAACTCTATATAGTCTATATATTCATATAAGTATATATATATATAGTCATATATGGTCTATTTATTCCTATTTTTTTGTTTGCTGTTAGTTCCTCCTGATAATAATAGTAACAAAATTTAGGGTATTTCTTGTATGCTGTTAGTATCCCTTTACACGCACACATTGACGGTTTTATAACAATCTGTACATAACTGTCATGCACACATTGTGCGAAAAATGAGACGTTTTCTTTGCGATGTTTATTTGAAATGCTCCATCTAAACGTGTATATAATCGTCCATCATCCGTTCAAAGACAACACAATAATACATGTTTATGTAAGGAATGATTTTCTTGGGATAGATTTAGCGCGTGTGAAACAACGGGGCACAACTAGTATGATATAAAATAGTTTCTATTAGTATCGACGACCCATGCTTCATTATTTTTAGCTCTCAAGAGTCTTAACAATTTTGTCAACTATAAAATCTATTGAAGATCAGAGGGCTAGGATGCTCAGCGATCTGGCTCAGGTCAAAAGGGTCTCGACTAAATTTAATCTCTTAAACTTATTTTTTTGCTACAATGTTATAGGTACCCCTATATATCACGTATTTTTTACGTCAAGGAACTACGAAATATTTTTAATCTTATACCATAAGGGCCACAGCACATACGAGACTTTTAGACTGCATCGATGAAGTCGCACGATTTAGTGACTCTGCGACCGGTCACAGTAGTATCGTGCAACAGTCGTGTGTCTGTCTCGATGCAGTATCACAATTTGGCGGCTGCAACATACATTAGCGGCTAAATCACCGCGTCTGGCGTCTTGAAATGTGCGCTCCCCGAGTCTGGTCGCTGCATTCAGCTTCTAAAAAGCGCCTAAATCGCCGGTCGCCGCGTCTAAAAGTCTTGTGTGTGCTGTGGCCCTAAGACGGATATTTGATGACATCTATGTCATAGAATAGTTAGTATAGTCAGAGAAGACCTTAATTTTTTTAACGGCATTAACTAACATTAAAAAGGTCAGTTATTATGAAATTTTCAATTTCAAAACCAGTATTCAATATTTTATTGGAAAGCCGTGCTTCTTTTGAAAGCTTTTTTGTAAAATTCTAGTAGTTTATATCATCGTTAGTATAGCTACAATAAATAAATCTATAAATAATTAAAATCTAGCGTAATAAATCTATGTGATTTATTTATTAATTAAACGCTTTGGTAAAGCGATTCTATACTAAGCGTAGCGTTACTATGGTATTATAAGACAGGTGGTAACAAAAATTGTACACCGCCTGCGTCGCAGTAACTAAGATTGATATTACTTATAAGAAGATCAAAAGATATACTTCATAATCATGCTGAAATCTTTACTTATTTTATAGAAAATATTATATCCAAAACACTGGCTAGTTGGTACACATCAACAAGTTTACATAACTAAGTTGAAAATACCAGTCGAGTGCATGGTATTCCAATTACCCCATAAGTTAAGTTCGCTTCAATGTGTCCTCGGAAAGCACTACAGCCTTAAGTCAACTCCTGCTATAACTTGTTTGATTTTAGAAGCCATATCAAACATTTGTACAGAGATGTTTAATGTTACGCAACCCTAATAAAACATTTGTTTTTTTTTTAATTTCCGTTATGTATATCGAGAAGTAAAGATGCCTGTACGAGTTCGTTAAAAATAACAATAAAATATTGGTCCTACAATATAAATAGTTTTGGCAATCAGTAAAGTAAAGTCAGTCACTAAGGCGGATCACACTCGGCACACGGTTGGCGGTGAGGCGGATCTCAAGTTACATTGGGCTCTATGAAATCCGTTGATAACTAAAATTTTTTAAAATTGAAATTCTTGATCCGCGCGGTTACGCGGTTGCCTGTGTGTGAGGCACGGCGAGAGCGCCGCTCGAGCGCGCGGTCTGGCGGTGTACGTGTGTTAGGTATCAACGGATTTCATGCCCAATCAAAAGTCAAAAGTCAAAAAGTTTTTATTCAAAATAGAATTACAAGAATTACTTTTTGAACGTCAACAATAAAATCTACCACCGGTTCAACCCTAGCCCTGTCCTGAGAAGAACCGGCGAAACAAACTCAGCGGGCCTCATGTTGTGATATTATGTAAAAATTTAAAAAAAAATAAAATATAAAAATACAAATACATTTGCATATTATTAATGATATACAATACAATTTCTAAATTTACAAAATTTATGGTACAGAAACAGCCTGGGAGGAGGGTTCTAATCCCAAGATGTGGTATCTGTCATATAATCTGTTACCTTATAGTATGCCTTACCACACAAACGCTCTTTAACAACTTTTTTAAATTTATTAATCGAAAGTTTTTGGACGCTTTCTGGGATCCTATTGTAGAGGCGTACACATTGCCCCCGAAAGGAATTCTTTACTTTACTAAGTCTATGAAATGGTATGTCTAATTTATGCCTGTTTCTCGTATTTATGTTATGATTATCATTTTTGGTTCTGAATTCACTAATGTTCTTTCTTACATACAATACATTATCCAAAATGTATTGAGAGTAAACAGTCAGAATACCGGTATCCTTAAATTTATTTCTAAGTGATGTATTGGAGGCTAGTTGATAAATTGCACGAATAGCTCGCTTCTGCAGCACGAAAATAGTATTTATGTCCGCAGCGTTTCCCCACAACAGTATGCCGTAAGACATAATACTGTGAAAGTAACTAAAATAAACTAATTTAGCAGTATATTCATCAGAGATTTGCCTAATTTTTCTAACTGCGAATGCTGCCGAACTAAGCCTATTCGCAAGCTTGGTGATATGGGGATGTAACTTGAGATCCGCCTCACCGCCAACCGCGTGCCGTGTGTGATCCTCCTAAAGTACTAACTAAGTAATAACTAATCTTATTATTAAAATCAAGGCCAGTGAGACCGTGGTGTCACTCAGCCCTCGACTCTGACTTCGGGGACTTGCTCGGGGTCGCAGAGATGTCTTCGGCGGATATCATGATTAAACGGCTAGGATCATAACCTTATACCTCATTACTATAATTATAACAGTTCAATCTGAGATCTGATAGGGAAATCCGGTGGAATGTCCGAGCTAATGTGTAAAACGCATACGAGATATAGAGATATTTATGGGCTTCAGGAGTATCAAAAGGTTATTTTCATATCATATCAAAAGGTTATAACCACAATATATCAAAAGGTTATTTTATTGTTCTCTTTTCATTATCGTGACGCTGCAGCAATGGTTTTGATTTGGTACTCGGTTTATATTTCATTTACCTATTCCGAGATCGATTACCATATGCATACATACGAGGGCTCCAGGTGGTAGACACTGTAAAGCGACAGAACTATTTAATTGATTAAGAAAATTTAATAACAATTAAGTTAGAATAATATCTTAATATACTATAATAAATTGTGATGAACTTTATTAAAATAATGCAATTACTTTTAGGCATAATTTAAGCGTGATTGTGAATGTAATGTATGGGAAGCTTCTATTAATATTTAGTTATATATATAATAATATTGATATCTTGGTACAAGTACTTATTTATACCTATCCAGTTTAAGTGTTTGTTAATCAGTTAGTGATATAATTAATTGGTGAATAATATAATACTAAATTTGTTGGTGAATAATAAAAATAACTCGTGGGTGTGTGGGCACGGAATTCCTCGTGTAAAGTCTGTTAAGTGTGAAGTATCTCGGAGTCACTCTTGATCGTGTTCTCTTCTTCAAAGAGCTTGTAACTACAGTCAGTAATGCAGCGCGGTACGTCCTACACTTGCTTTATTAGATAGATAGAAAAATAAAAAAAAATATTAGAAAGATAGGTAGAAGTAAGAAGTCACTCAGGAATAAGCTTACGTTTTACAGTACTTGTTCAAAGTTAGACTCGCTCACAATGAAATTTTGCAGAAAATGCAATATAGGGTTTCAGATCTGCAGGCCATGTGATCCGTCCAGCGACAGGCTAGCATCGGTGAAAAGGCTTCTCTTCCATGGGGATTTCTGGCTGCCTTTGAACAGTCCCTACTATAATGTCAGAGCCGTGAAATAACGTCAGGTCCTAATACTCCAAAGGAGAACACTGTCAATCGACCGAAATCTGATCTGCCACTCGTCCCAATACACGCCACCGTCTGCTGATTCAGAGGTACTGGTGAAGGACCCCTCAGTTGAACTGCTCTTTGTCTGGCCTATCCCCCAAGCCTGTCAGATATGGTTAGCCCAATCTGGCATAGTCTTGGAGATCACATAGGCACGCAAACCTTGTGCCGCCACCTTGCAGTGGTAGGGACCACGGTAAGGTGGTAGCATCTTCGGGGAGAATCGATCGGGAACCCTGGGGGGTTTAGGTGGAATTCTCTCGTTTTAAAAGTTACGATCTAAACTGCCTGACCATCACTGATCGTCGTCTCAGAGACGTTCGGTCGGGCGAATACGAACCAATCACGACGACTGTCAAACCTTTCAGTAAACTTGCTCTCAGACACGACACCACGGTACATCGGTGCAGGTACACGCAGACGTCTCCGGGGACGGGTGCGAACTATACACTACACTACTACAACCTAGACACACGTCAAGTCAGATAACAGGATAAACGTGGGGCGAAAAGACATTAACAGAAGAAAAACATTAAAAAATCATTAATGAAAAATTTAAACGAAAGACATTAATAAATAAATATTCTGTATAGTTAGTAAGTCTGATGAGGATAATGAAATGCACAAAGGCACTTCAATATAGATATCGTGTATAGGCACATCGTGTTGGAAACTCAGCTGTTACTAAGAACGATAGCAGCCATGTTTCGTGTTTCACATTGAATTGTTGACAATGTTACTAGTTAAGATGAAGTTAGACATTTCACTGGAATTTCCTAAACTTATATGCGGCTTCAAAGTTGAATGCAGCTTTATATCTACACTAATGTTATAAAGTTGAAGAGTTCGTTTGGTGGAACGCGCGGAACTTTGGAACTACTTATTACTATAGCCCAATTATCGAGGAATGATATATACCATTCAACTACGACATATAGTCTGCGTAACGCAAGTAAAACTACGGAGCGCTGCTAGTTTTATATAATTCCTATAATATAGTTCTTTGTAATTTTTTTGAAACGAAACCATTAATCCTATTTGTAATAAGAAAAGAGAACCTAGGAAATATCACAAACGATATATTTTTTGCTTTATCGATTTTGAAACTTAGGCAAAACATCAAGAAAGTTGTATAAAGTTATATATAGTTCAGGAAACGATGGACCAACTTACATACTCTTTCGTATTTATGTGTTGATTACATTTTTTTTTGGCGCAGATTAATTTGTCAAAAACTATAATATAAAATCTATCAAACTATGTATTATCACGAGTTAATGAATAATTGCTTGTGCAATTTAATTAGTACAAGTTTGCACCTGACGATAGGTATATTTTATTTATGTTCATATATATATAAACATGTAAATTTCCGATATCATATTATAATTTGAGAGTTCTGTAATTAATTTTCCGTTCATAATTAATAACATAGTCTGAATATCGATATCCTATGATCAGCTTATATTGATGTCTATTAAGTGTACCTACCATTATTGTGTACCTACGCTAAACGAAGCGTAAGTATAGTTATTGTCTATCTCTATATTTTGTACAAGGTTGATAAAAGAGAGAGGCGTTTTCCTGACAAAATACTTATAACAAGTCTTCTTCAGAGTCTATTAATTATTATAAAGTCATATCCTACTAGTCCTACTAATATTATAAAGGCGAAAGTTTGTAAGAATGTTTGTTACTCTTTCACATAAAAACTACTGAACGGATTTTCATGAAACTTTACAGTAATATAGTTTTTATATCAGAATAACATATTAAGTTAAAATTTTGAATCATTTTTTAAGTCCGAAATCCACGCGGGCGAAGCCGCGGGCGTAAGCTAGTATCGTCATAAATACGACAGGTGATGTTCGAATTGATGAATTTAATTGATTTACTGAATTATTAAGTTTAATTTTATTTTAATTACCATCTCGCTTTGTATTTACTAAAATTGTTTTCCATACAGGATCTAAAGCTGATCAGACAGTTTCAGCACTAATACAAAATAGTGTCGTAACATTATGTCATAGCAATTAGACTCGGAATATTACACAGGGGTAACAAGAAATTCGGAGGCCAATACTGTCTCACATCATTAGTTAGATTAATCTATTCGCTATGTCAAATGGAAAGGTGAAATCAACTGGTACAACTTTCTTTGGCTAATACTAATTAGTTCATTACCCACACAACTCGTTAAAATAATAAATAACTCGACCTAGAGATCATTTTGTCTAAGCTGACGAGCCGAATAGTTTATTTTTGAACTTTGGATCTTAGTTTACTTTGGCGAAATATTAGGAATAAAAGTATATAGATTTTGAATATAACTTAAATAAATACCTAAGAGGAATAATCTGGGGGCATGACAGTGCCCCCGCCAAGTCGAGCGCAAAGCAAGCACTGCCGTACCATCCTCTACTGGAACCATTTCGCGCATTTTCAGGCCCCTATTTGAGAACCTCTTGATAAGACCAGAAGTCAGAAATTCAGTAAGCTATAATCACATACTTTAAATCCATAATTTTATCTGTAGGTCTTTTAGTTCCAAAGTTAAGCGAAAGCAAAGTTTCGCATTTACGTTACTCACTCATGATCATCATTATAGAACTAGTACATTCCATAAACTCAGAGGGCTGAAGTTTGGTACAAAGTTAGGGTTTAATGACCATATAAAGGGAAAATTGTAAAAAGTAGGATAATCGCAAAAAAAAATTGCGAATATTTGCGTAAGTGCGTGCGTGCGTAAATGCGTGTGTGTGTGTGTAGATATGGGCGAGTGTGTGCATAAGTGCGTATGTGTGCGTGTGCCTATGCATAATATGTAGATGACCAAAATATCTTAAGGGTACTCAAAGGGGATTTGATTTATAACGTCACAATGGAATTATTTCTTAAATACCATGATTAGTCAACGACTTTGCTAATAGTTATACTATTTTATGTGCGAATAGGCACACATATATGTCTTGTGTACGTTTCTACAAAAAGAAGTGAAATCCCCCCCAAATTTGGTATATAATAATCCACCAAAGCTATTTTATAGCAATTTGACAACGAAAGATCGTTTTTAAATTGCTAAAAATAGCTCTACTAAGCAGACTCGTATTGAAACTACCAGTTGACAATTTGCTACTAGCGACTATTAAAACTTTGATCTCTGATTTTCTTATAGTTACGTTTTACATAAATTACATTTAATAATCGATAAAATAATAAAGCAGTTCGTTCACTAACTTGTCTGTATTTAAAATGGAGATAGGTAGTAGTTAGTATTTGTATTATCCAGTTTTGTATAACCTAAAAATAGTAGTCTAAAAAGTTAAATCCTAACTAAGCTTATATTAAAGAAAGTTTTACATTGTAACAATATCTCAACTAAGAATCACGTGCGCTTGATTGAGATATTATTCTTGTACTTTCAAAAAAGGATTGAGTTTTTAATAAAATTGTATATGATTTTAACTTTTCTAATTTTATCGCAGACTGTCTTTTAAAATACGCTGGAAATGGTAACTAAATTATGCAATTGTCTTTCGAAACGTCTAGATAGAGGCATATATTTTTGTCACTTTTTTGACCTTAGAATCTTTAGCGCTCTTTCAAAGCACAGTTATCTTTATATCTTTATAGTTATAGTTGTTAAATCAAAAAAATACCTGAACTAGTACCTGATAAGTAGTAGCCATATTATTTGAGTTTTTATTTATAACCATCAATAAGTTATTGTCCATCTAGTGAGAAGAACCCAGGACTTGTTGAACTAAAATGATTTTCGAAAACAAAACATTTTAATTAGAGCCTTCTTTACTCAAGGCCTGGTTCCACAGTTAACTAATAACCTTTAACTACACAATTGCTTCATATTAATAAATTCCAACACAATTCCACCCGAAACTATGAAACCGAAATTCGTTACTCATTTCACACACGTTCCCAAAAGGCAAATCTTGACTTTCATTGACACTTATGAAACGGATCCAAAGACGTATATCTACAATTTAAATTATACAACAGTTATAAAAAAATAAATCTCTCCTCTTTGAAATACAAAGTCGATGTGCTTCAGCGTAAGCCGCAAGCCTTAACTGTTTTAATTTTAAAGTTGAAAAAGCGAAATAGCCTGTTCTGGAAAGATTTAGTTTCATTTCCGACAAAACGTGCACACAACGAGCACCTAAATGGAAGTTGTTTGCCATAAATAAAAGTTTTACACGCGCATTTAACATTCTCGACTTCACTCTTTTCTGTGGCAGCTATGGTCGGGAAAACTCATGTGTCAGAAATTTCAGTGCTATAAAACTGTAAAAAAATAGCAAATTCTGATGCAATATAAAATATTCATATTATTTAGGTATATTATATTATTCTTCCTATACGGTATAGGTATATATATACGGTATATATATATTACAAAAACTACTTTCTATTTAGAGGGACTGGTGGAGTGCTGACTTGAGACATAGGCACGATACGAGCCTGCTCAGGTCAGAGATACTTATGTATGAATTATATTTTTTATTTATATATAAAAGTAGTCACATAAATAAGAGATTTTATGCAAATACAACGGCATCAATCAGTCGTCCTTCGTCAAATAACAGAAGTCTTTAAGGTACATTAGTGCGTGGTGTACTTAATTCATATCCCAAAAAAATAATAATAATAATAATTATATTTATAATATTTTAATAGTCGCCAGTCAGTCATCGCTGCGGTGCAGTAGAGTTAGGTGAAATTTTATACTTATTGTAATAAAAACCTAATAGTTTTGCATTAAAAATACAATAACATTTTAGAGCTTAATTTTATGATATACCTAATTAACGTGTGTAGAGACACGCGGGAATGACCAAAAACAAAAGATAACGTTCGTAGTAGATAAGAAGTAAGCGTAAAAACTTAATATTAAACGCACTTGTAGTTTTAATGATTCCCAATCACTTGATTGATGACTATATCTATATCTATACATATCGCCTCTTTGCTTCAATAATGTGATAAGTTGGAAAAGTCGTATTTTTTTTTATTTGATAATTGAAATCGCCGTGTCCGGTTTTATTTTCTCAAAAAACGCGGTATCTTTTACGTCAATAATGGCAAAGCTATGA
>LUGF01053360.1:73611-87730 GCA_001625245.1 Calycopis cecrops
TTTAATGGTACAAGGGGGAAATGAGCAGTCGGAGCCATTTTCATGACTACCGACGCCCATAGACATCCGCATAGAGGCTATACAGTTGCGCTGCCCTCCTTTCTCTTCCCACCTCCATGGGCCACCGGTTACGCGCACACCGCACGAAACGCGACAGCACAGCTGTCATTTTACGCGGGTCTTGTGTATGCGAGAGGTACCTGCCCGGTCGTGCCGGCCCAATTCGAATGCATGCAAGCATGCAGTGTGGCACTACCTCTTACTAGTACTACTACTTAGATTGAAATTATCTTAAACTAGCTATTACTAGCGGCTTCGCTCGCGTGGTTTTTCGCGATAAAGGAGCCCGTGTCACTCTTCAGTCCTTCAACTGTCTCCATAGTAAATATCACATCGATCCGTTAATCCGATTTGACGTGAAACAAGGACAAAGAAATAAACAAACAAACAAACACACTTTCGCATTTATAATATTATTATGGTGGTACCATTCTACATTCATATATTTTGACTGACATAGTTGTTTTTGACAGAGATGAGTTCAGATAGTATCATTCTGCATTGCACCAGAATTGGACCAGGCTTGTGAGCAACCAATGGCCCACTGGGGGACTGGAGGGAAGGAGAGAAACACACTCGCGTAATGATCATGCGTCCATAGGTGTCCGGTAGTCATTAAAATGCCGGCTCTGTTTCACGTCTCACTCAGACCGTACACACGTAAAACTAAAATTGAACTGGTTTATGTAGATAGTTTGAATTGGAAATGTCAGTTCAATTACATTTAGATAGTGAGAATCACTGAACTGGGATATTCGATATTTAAATTGTTGTTTATTATGCAAAATTATAATAAGCTCGGCAATTGGGACATAAAGAGGTAAAAACAAAAAGAGGCCATGTTGCTTTTGGCCGGCATGGTCCAGGATACTTCTTTCGAGGTATGCTGTCCCGGTTCTGGCCTTTGGTTCTGGTCCTGCCCTGCCATACTCACGGGTCAGCGTGCAGTGGTGTAATATAAATTATGAAATTATAAAAAAATAAGAATTTTGCGATACTTAGTAGCTTCGTCAAGCTTCGGATAAAATGGATTAAACTCATTGGAACAAAGTGTCCCTCAAATATTCCGGATCATCAGACCCTCTTAATGAATACAAGGATAATTGAAATGACGCGGGAGGAATTTTGTCTGTGTTTGGAAAGGAATTTAATAGTTCCATTTTAATGTTGACGTGAATATGAGCACAAAGTGCTAGATACTACTATAAGTACTACTTCTATTTTATCTTATTATTAGAAGAAATAAGTATCCAAAAGCTATATCACTTAAAGACAGTATCCTTTCAAATAATTTTATTATCGTTTACAATTTTTTAAATCTTAACATTTTGTACTTCAAGATGAGATTGCCTGAATCAATTGCAACCGCCATCAAGAGCATTCGCTTATAAAATACCTTACAAATGCTTTAATACAATACAATTTCTGCTGCTGCGCAAAGCATTATGTTGCACCCTTTATACTGTCTGAAGGTAAGAAGATTAGTTTCTAAAAAGCATTTTGCTACTTTATTAATAATGGCATAAAACATTGCTCACCATATGAAGCAGTCAGGTAAAAATATTGCCCAATTTCGTGCAAGACAGTTGCTCTTATAGCATCGTATACTAAAACAGGTATTTGTTTAGTCCCAAAGTAAAGCAGATAAAGTTTATTGTAATATACCTACTAATACTAGCTGCGACCCGCGGGTTCACCAGCGTAAATTTCGATCCCGTGGAAAATAGAAAATCATCACATGCCATCCCACAGGAACATTTTTCGGGATAAAAACAAACAAACAAACATACAAACTTTCACATTTATAAAATTAGTAGGATTCGAAATGCGAAAGTTTGTATGTTTGTTAGGTACTTCTTCACGCATAAACTGCTGAACCGATTTTCATGACATTTGGCACACACATAGACTAACTTGGATTAAAATTAAGGATAGTTTTTATCCTGAAAAATTGTTCCTTTGGGATGCCATGGGATGATTTTTTTATTTTCCATGAGAACCAAATTTACGCGAGTGAAAGCGCGGGGCGCAACTGGTAATATTATAATTTAATATTTTACCGGGGACGCTTATACAAGATGATATTTTCATTCCCTAATTTGTCATATTGGTACAAAGTGAGAATGTCATCACTACATAGTATAAAATAAAGTCGCTTTCCGCCGTCTGTGTCTGTATGATTAGATCTTTAAAATTACGCAACAGATTTTGATGGAGTTTTTTAATAGATAGAGTGATTCAAGAGAAATAGAGAAATATTTTTTGCGCGAAGTTGCGGGCGGCAGCTAGTGATATTATAATTTAATATATTACGTGGCACGGTTATACAAGATGATATTTCCATTCCCTAATTTGTAATGTTTGTACAAAGTGGGAATGTCGTTAAATAATATTTTTTTCGTTTTTTGAAAAAATCATTTACTTAATAAACTACGACAAAAATCACCATAAATATAATAAACATCGACTTCAATGATTGCAATGCAATTAATAGTCGATTTACCATCTATTGAAGTGAACTTGAACGTGTAGTTAAGCTCCGGATAATATGAATATTACATAACATAATAATATGAATACACACAATAATAATATGAACATAACAATAATAATATGAATATACATAAGCTAGAAAGTTGTAAAAATGGAAAAGAATATTGTGTTATCTAGGTACTAGCCGATTATATTTATTTTTGTATGTTGGCTAAAATCGACCCAAAATAATCGAGCTTCAATTAATAATGTCCAAGTTCAACATTGTCATTCATTTTCATTCCATGATGTTAATTATTAGAACTCACTCTCTGTACAGGGCATATGTTACACGGACAGCAAATACAATATACACAATTAGTTATTGTTCGTTACAGGAGCTACTTCTACTTTATTCAGATACTTTGAACATAGGAGTTAGAGAAAATCATTCGAATAGGACCTTCAGTAAGGGCGTTACGAATTCAGTGTAAGTTTACTTATAACAGAACCTTTCGAAAGTATTAGAACGAATATTTCTTCTTAGCATTTAACGTATAAAATAATAACTAATCGAAAACGTATTAAGTAGAAATAATCGGAAAAATAACAATTAACATAATTCCTTCAGTGCCATGTTAATTAAGTAACGAATTTAATTATAAATACTTGGAAAATCGAGGGTTGATCGGTGTTTTTTTTTTAATATGCTTAGGTACGAGGCCCTGAACTGAATAGCTTTTATCGCAAAATAATAAACTTGCAAAAGAAAAACAATATATATCTGGGATCAGAGTGGGGTGTTATGGTGTCGAGGTCCGACGCTTATTCAGTTGAGCTATAACAACAATATCGAACCTTTGTATTATAATAGTATTTTATCAGTTTTACTGCCAGAAAACACGTTAAAAAGAGATTTTCTGAAAATGAAACCTGGCAAGATCAATTTTTTGCCCCCAAACAGCCTGTAGGTAAACTAAATTTCAAGAAAATCGCTGGAGCCGCGTCTCAGCTTCAAATTATATATATGTAGGCATTTGGCCGTCTCTATCATATGCTGTAAACAGTGGGCGTATCGGTTGCGGGTAGAGGAGATTAATGATTAACAGACGTTATAACTTCACAATGATATTTTAATTCGACATCTTGCAATTTAACATTTATGTGAAAAAGAACTATAATAACAATAATTATTTAAAATAGACCTAGACACTCCGCTGAGCACGTGTGTGCGCCACTACATCTCAAATCGTTCTGCCCACGCCGCGCTCTCAAGCGCCCTCTCATGGCCTCCACACTCCTCTCCTCCTGGCTACCTGCACACGTGCACAGCGTTGCGTCAGAGTCCCTCTAGTCTATTGGTAACTAAATCTTTACAGCAGTATCCTAATTAAGTAACAAAGGAATTCACAACTTGTAATTAATTATAACTATAATCAGCCAAGCACCGTCATATATAAAACAATTGCTTGTTTAAATATATTATGCATGGACTTTAGCATAAACTTGAGTGCTATCCGTTGTTCATTCACCGTCAATCTTGATACGAAAGCATTTAGATATTTAAAGAACTAGTAATATTGCTCATGATATACACCATCACACAGTAATAAAGAAATTAAATGTAGAGACAATTAAGAACGGGTTTGCCAAAATTATCACATAATGTACATTTCTATGTTTCTACTCCTGTGTACTTTTTCTTACAAACGTAAAGATAGGAATTTGACAAATTAACGAGTAGTCGGAGCCTATTGGCGAACACCGACGCCCATAGACATCATCATAATTGTTATGAGTTCAGCGTTGGTCTCTTTTCCTTCTTCCTTCCAATCAGCCATGGGAAACTAACAAGCCACAAGAAACGCAAGTGGTACGGGGTACCTCCTCGGCTCCGCCACGCCGGCCCAATTCGGCTGCAATGCACCATAGCATTACCTCTTAATATCATGTAGATTAACTTATCTTCCTAAATATCGTCGTATAAATTCATATCGTCGAGATTCACATAGCATTTTACTTATGCATGCTATTGTATACTTAGTTATTGCGAGATTGAGCTACAACAGATGGAAACAGATTAATTGGATTTGTCTAATCACATCTACAAAGTACAGTGATTGCTGAGCATTCCATTATCTGGAATTGCTACTAGCATCTTGATAATTGAGCCAAATTGTTTCTGCTTGATATTAGTTATAATATTTATGTTACTAATGTAGACAATAGTTATAGTCATATTAATGTTAGTAAAACATAAGACAGTCTAGACTAGACTAGTTGATAGATTATTTGTCAACGTCTGTGGTTGAACATGCTTATCAATAGACCACGAGGCAGTCAAAAATAATACATAGATAAACATACATGACATAGGCGGGATTCGAACCCACGAGGTTTACATCAATCACCACATATTATACTGAAAGATACAACCCTACCCGGGTTGTCTATAACATTTTCATTCTATAATAAAATATATCGGTACATGTAACCTAATACTTGATAGCGGTTCACACAGATGCATTGTCCTCCTTATTCCTTTCATGGGCCACCGGAAACTTACACACCGCACGAGATACGATTGCTTAACTTCGTGTAACGTTTACGGTAACTCTCTGGCCATACCGGTCCAATTCAATTTTTAGTAACAGGTAGTGCCACACTACATGCTTGCATGAAGCCAAATTGGGTCTACACGGCCGCTGAGGTACCTCTTGCTTAAACGAGACCGGCGTAAAGTGCCAGCGGTGCTGTCGCGTTTCGTGCGGTGTGTAAGTAGCCGGTGGCGCATGGAGGTGGGAGGAGAAAGGAGGGCAGCGCATCTGTATAACCTCTATGCGGATGTCTATAGGCGTCTGTCATCGTGGAAATGGCTCCAACTGTTCGTTTGCCCCCCCATACCATAAAAAAAGTAACAGCAATACAACATGACACCTACCTTAAACAATTCACTTATTTTATTTCAAGAGTGAACTGATCTAACTTTATTGTGCCAAATCTTAATTTTTTTTATTCACTCTATGTCGTCCCACAGCTGGGCAAAGTCCTCCCTGAATTTTCGCCGACCATCCCGGTCTTTTGCCTTCTCCCATTAGCTTTCCTCAAAGGTACCGAGATTGTCCAATAATATAAAAATAAACCTTAATAAAACATTTCTATTGCTGATTGGTAAACTTCCTTATTTTCGTATTTTACAGATCATTTCAAACACTTTAATTCAATGTGAATATAATATAAACGTACTCTTAAATTATTTGGCCTAAAAATTCTAAAGTGATTTGTCTTGTGAATGTCGAATACAGTCTTAAAATAGAACGGAATCGAAAGAGGAATGATCATTGAAATATCCTAGAATAGGGTTTACACGTTCGTGATGTACGAGTCTCAGGGATAATAGATTTTGCCCAGAGAAAAGAGAATATATTGTTTCAGGACGACACCTAATTGTAACATACGACACAATTTTTATATCCTTTGATATATTTTGTATTAATTTATGAAAAAATAAAAACAATAATACGTCAAAGATCAGTGTCAAAATTTTATAGCTGTCTATTACGTGATTGAGATAATTGATAAAATTTAATTTTATAATTGACTTGAATCATTCTAAACCTTCCTAAATATTGAAATATTTAGAGAGACTATACTATACTACTATACTATAAAACGCCCTGAAACCCTGAAAATCCACTGCTTAAATATTTGTTCCCAGTATCGCACTCACGACATATTATGCGATACCTTATATTTTAACACAACATGTAGGTACATGAAGCCGTTTAGGTTATTGCTGAGAACATATAAAAAATCTTACATTTATACTATTTGCATGCACACATATATAATTATATATATATGCTGGAAAATATTACGCATCCTCTGATACAGTCTGGTACAAACGTGAGACTTAATATATCCGTTCGTGAATATTTGAAGACGAGTAATATCAGTTCCGAAACGTGCACGCGGAGTCTCCATATTAATGTTCTTTCATTCTTTTATTCACACGTTTGCTTAAATTTACTAGAGGTTCACCAGAGAATTTTTGACTGGCGAGTTTAATCAAGAGACTTTTTCGTTATTTCGTAACCTATATTTTTGTTCCAGCTCGCACGTACCCCTCAACCAGTCCGATTAATTGTTTAAGGTTTCATTTTAACACGAATCGTCACTGCATTTGTTCTAAAAAATTTACTTTCATTATCTATTTTATTTTTTATTTTCTTATAATTTTTTGAGCATCTATGACTGAGCTCTTGAATTCTACCTAACTACGAAGTTATATAATGGTAGCGCTACGTCATGACAAATAGAAGTCGGGTATGCTCTGAGTTTTATGCATCGGTAAAAAGTTTAACATACATATTCTTATCTGTATGTTAAACTTTTTACCGATGCATCTTCTATTTACTATTTTCCAGTTCTTAAGAAAGAAAATTTTTTAAAAAATATTTTACTCAACCATTATTATCGTTTCGCAACCATTATGATCGTGGGCCACTCAGTCTTACTTTTTATTTTCAAAAGGCTGAATTGTGGCTGAATGGTGGCTGATCTCAAAATTGTATGTACTTCGTTAAGGTCTACAAGGTTGAAAATATTTTAGATGATTTTTAACGAATAAAATTCACAAAAAAAACATCTTAAAATTTCGGTTGTCCATTGGTGGAAAGAGAGAGGAAGGCTACATATCTGCATAAACATTGTGTAAATCTACAAGGCCTCAGCTTCTCATACATGCGACTATACTATAGATAATACAATGGCTACGGATTGGTTAATAAGGTTGAAGGTTAGGGTTAAGGTTGATGCTAAAGGAGTCGTATCTACAAAGTAGGTAACTAGCAAGTTGCACAGTTAGAGAAGACAAAATTGTCGACTTTAAAAAAATAGGTACGATGTTAATGATGGTGATAATTAATGTTAGAGGCTATCGAATTATGAATAATAAAACGACATTTCAGAAAACTCTTTTGATTTAATTTCATAAATTTTAATTTTCCCCCGTCCGCGTAACATAAATTTGATATTGTTGCTTTTTGTCTTGGACAATCAAATTTTAATTAAAAATCTGAAGAAAGTATCTCTTTGTTACTAATTGATACCTATTCAGCTCACTGAATATGGTTTGGAATTTTCAAGATTAATAACTTTTCGCGATTTAATTCTGGAGATATTTTTACTAAATGCTCTTAATTCTAAAGCTTACAAATTATTTTATTATTAGCTGTATCGCGTGGTTTCCTTTTTATTTTATTTTTAAGTTTCGACTTTGTTAATGTATCGTGATAAAAATTTAAATATTATATTTTCAGACATACGGAATAAACACGGAAAATTTCATAAATATATCTACATAAAAATCAACCGTAAACATTGTGTCAGGAAATATTTATACATAATACGTAAAAAAATATGAATAATTATTTATACTTATTTAATTTAAATTGCTTTGAATAGTAATAAAATATTTAATAAAATCCAGCTCAAGCTATAATAATTTTCCCAAATAATAATTTAGGAGTGCATTTGTCGTCGTAATAAGTTTGCGGTAATTAGGATAATATATCAATATATATAGAAAGTTCTAAAGAGATATTTTTGTAACATTGATTATATTCACTGTTTCACTAAACAGTTTTTGAAAATACTTAGTGTACATAATTTTAAAAGTTAAATCCTCATCTTATTAATTCCTTGTTGAAATATGTGAATATATCAATATGGATTTAAAACTGAGAATACTACATGTGCGTAAAGTGTTTTCACTCGTGTAAATCTGAAAATTAAGGAACAATAAATTCAAATACTATTTACGGCCGATTCTTAAATACTGAATATATTATGACGAAATATAAAAAAAAACTTACGACCCGTTTCGAAGGACTTCAACGTTTAAGTCCGACACAAGAAATCAATTAATCCAACACAATATTTTTTTATAGATACTAGCTGCGCTCTGCGATTTCACCCGCGTAAGTACATTGTAACACGAAAATTATATATAAGATAATGTTATTATATTATACATAACAGAACTTACATGCCCAAGGACTATAAAGTTAATAAAATAAGTTTATCAGTTCTATGAATAATTAAACATAAGTAGTATTGTTATATGGGAAGCTCTCCGCAAACAAAAAAGAAAGAAAATAGCGCCCTGCCCTAAAGCCATCCCGACCACACACGTAATGAAAAACAAATATAAACACAAAGTTCGTGGGTTAAGTTCAGTGCTCAATACTTTCACAACAATCGGCTATTTTGTTGCTTTAGTTTTCTGTTTATCTCCGTCGTTCTAACATATTTGGGGATACTGGAACATTCCTGGTGGTTCCCCTTTAATCCCTATCTTAATCCAATAGTAAAACCAACATGTATGCATACATGTTGGTTTTACTATTGGAGACATCTGTAACTGCTGCCGATGCTTTTTTTGTCATTGTCATTAATTTGTAATATAATAACATTTTGGTTACATCGATGTAATTGGATATAGATATTACTACTTCTTCGGTTACTCAAGCTGAATTTAGCAGTAACGCAGTAGATGCACTGTCACTACTACCTACTTGTGACAGTGCATCTACTGCGTTGTTAATCATTAAGTACACGTTATATTAGGGAAACACGACCAGGAGGGTAACTCTCGTGTGATATCGCTATATGATATCACTTTAAAAGTGAAGCTGTTTGCGTTTCGCGTGCTTTGTGAGTAGTGCGTATCCCGGTGGAGGGGTTTAAAGAGAGGAATGCATATACATACACCGATCTTAACGGTGTCGGTAGTCAACTAATGGCTCCGATTGCCTGTTTATCCCCATAAAAACAAAGTATAAAATAACGGCGTGGAAGACCTAAAAGTTTGTAATATAATATGAGACATTAAATAAAACTTCTTAGTTCAAGGACTAAACGACGCAAAAAGTGAGTCTTGTGTGTCGTGACAACAAAATAAGGAATGATTTATAGCGCCCTCTTGGTAGTGCCATATTATCGTTGGTAAGAAAAACCCAAGAGATGAAAGAAATATTCCAGCGAATGCAAATTGAGAAATGGCACGCCACGGACACTAAGGCTTTTTTGCAGGTGTGTAATTTATAACATTGCTGTTGAACAGAGTGAACTGAGTCAGAAAAAAAACGAAACCCTTATGAGACCATTAATTGGTGTCCATTAGTTTGTATTATCGACAGTTGATTTTATGGACAGAATTGGAAGTCACTAAAAAAAATGTGTGTGTTAAAGACCACACAACTAAAGTAACACTTTATTAGTGAAATAATACACAAATTCATTGACATATGAAAGTTATTTTTTAAATACAAAAGTTTCACTTAGATCGAATTCGAATTTTGAATTTGAATGACAGCTTCCGTTTTTCGCCTCGCCCGATCAACACATTTTTGTAACTCTCTCGCCAGCTTACTCTCCAAGCGCGTAAAGAACTTTTTTACTTGTGACCTACCGTTTGTATCATTCAATTCATAATTATGAATTCAGTGCGCAAAAATGTATAAACAACCTTTTTTTTTTCTTGTGTGATTTTCCTTCCAGTTGTGGTGTTTTATTCGCGACAGTGGTGCGGAACGTGTACTATTTGCAATTGTAAATGAATATGACGATTACCTCGTTGATCTTTTGGCAAATATATTTAGCCACCGATTGAGAGGTTGGAGTTGCACTCTCGATTAGGATTATGTCGCACGCCCGTATATAGGACGCCGGTCCATAGGACCTTAAGTTGTTGGGTTCTATGCCTATTTGTCTCCGGCCGTATCGGGCTGCCGGAATTACTTCATTTGTGTTTCTGCAAACACTTGACCGAGACCGGCGAAAATGTCGCGTTTCGTAAGGTGTGTAAGTAGCCGGTGGCCCATGGAGGGAGGAGTAGAGGAGATCATCGCATCTATATAACATTTATGCGGATATCTATGGGTTTCGGTAGTCTTGAAAATGGCTTCGATTCCTCGATTTCCCCTTACACTATAAAAAAAAGCCTGAGCACTACAACATTATAATTTACACTACATTATGGCTTGTATGTAGAGATGACCAACGTAGTGAAAATTTGGCCATAAAATTATACAAAATACATTATAATATGTTATACTATGTGCATTAAGCATCTAAGTCCCCCATCATATTGTGTGCAATGATTTGATACATCACACAGTAATAGCAATCAAATGTTTCGTTACATACACAAACATTACGATCTTTTATAGTACCGTCGCGCGTACGACTAAACATGTCCAACTGTATAGAACAAAGGGTCGCACAAATATTCCACATGGTCAACCCTTCTCAATGAAAACTAGGATAATTAAAATCATGAGGGAAATTCGTCCGCATGGGGATATTACGTGTTTAGACATGAATTTAATGGTTTTGCTTTAATGTTGAAGTGAATCTGAGCATAAAGTGCCAGATTACGCCATTTATATTTGCATATTGTTAGGGTATGTATTATCCTGTTAATATTATAAATGCGAAAGTTTGTATGTTTGTTTGTTATTCCTTTACGCAAAAACTGCTGAACCGATTTTCATGAAATTTGGCACACACATAGAGAGTTACTTGGATTAACACGGGATAGTTTTTATGCCCAAAAAAATGTTTCAATGGGAGACCATGGGATGATTTTCCACGGGATCGAAATTTACGCGGGTGAAACCGCGGGGCGCAGCTAGTTATGTATAAATAAATGTATCAATGTAATACTTTTTGTAAAAATACTTATCGTTAATGCTGTTGTTTAGACAGCCAAAGCCCTCCTGAGGCCCTTCTGGAAGACTGTTAAGTCCCCTCTAAACCGCAGTGTGTATTTTTACCTATCATCACTGTCTAGTCTATCTGTCGAAGAAGAGGCCAGTGCCCAGTAGCACAACAAAAAGCTGGCAGCATTGTGTTTAACTTAGTTTTTACAGCAGCCAGTAGTTTATAAGAACAAAGATATACAGAACGGGGAAGGGTGCTCTGTTAACCAACATAGGGACCACATCTATCGAGAGAGCCTTGTGGACTACTACAAATATTAGAATAAGCACAATAAACGTATTTAATTAGGTTAAACACGCAATCATAATTTACCTCCATTCCGAAGGTGTCTATTCTGATATTTCCCCCGACTTTCATTATTCATGGTGTCTGGGTGAGGAGAATGATAGTTACTTTTGAGTTACAAGAGTGCTCTAAATTCTGAAAGAAACAATAAATTTGATTTGACTCAAACAACAAAGAAGCAATTTACGAAAGAAACAACAAAGAAGCAATTTATTCAATAAATCGTTAATATTTGAGTAATTTATCAATTAACGCAACTCCTAAAGAATTAAATTAATAAAGTTTAGTATTTCTCGAAATGAATGTAAAGTAGTAGTATTAAGCCTAGTATAATTCAGACGATTTTAATTAATATAGGTTTAACCGTTTTTGTACAGAATAATAATACTATGGCCCATGGAGGTGGGAGGAGAAAGGGGGGCAGCGCATCTGTATAGTCTCTATGCAGATGTCTATGGGCGTCGGTAGTCATGAAAATGGCTACAACTGCTCGTTTGCCCCCCTATACCATAAAAAAAAATTAATAATAATACTTTTATACAAAATCATATTTATAAAATTAATCATTAAATACATTATCGAAGACAGGACTCACTCTAAAGGTAATAATAAACTAGGGTTAAAAGTGAACTCAATCTGCTATACAAGTTATCTTATAGGCAACTAATTAGATAATAATCTGTAGCTTTAGAGAGTTGTCAATGCATAAATAGTGCAATCCAAGGAACAAGCAAGTTGTAACACACAAAGTAAGTAAAACATGATTCGCGCCGGCTGGTGTGCTGTAAGGACTAAAAAAGCAGTGAAATCAGAACATCAGAGATGCTAGTTGAAAATTTTCTGGTTTCCCTGATTCTCTGAGCCATGACTAACACGAATGATAGGCAATGATTACCTGGCTTCTTCTTTGATTATATCCAAGTCAGTTGCCTATTGCAACAGGACATGTTGGACATGTTGCGTTTTAAGCGTGGTCTAAATTGCTACTCTCGTTTAGAGACCACGAATGAATACAGTTATTTGAAGCCTTAGTAAATAAAAATCTATATATTCACTGAACCTATTTTGTCTGATTATTGTTAACTCAATTAAAATAATATGACATGTTTTAGGTATATAATATATTTGGTCCATTTTTATGTGAGAGTTTAGTATTTAGTTATAAAGTTGGGGTTAGATACTTGTCTGGTGGACAGTAAGAATATTCAAACTATAACATAAAATGTTAATAACGGTGAGATGTGTAAGATCCCTGCACAAAATGTTCTCCAAAGTTAAACGCATCTAATCTAAAGTTTTAACAGAATAATGCCTACTACATTAATTCATTGTAAGTGAAATATTGCATTGCTTGTTAATTTTCGCAGTGGTGTTACGGAAATGATATTTGAAAGTCATCACAACTTATATTACAAGCACATTGTTCAACTCGTTAAACCTAAATTTGGAATCAGTTGCGGTTTCCATTTCTCATCATAAGGTATATAAAATTAAAGAAGTAATAATAATATTTCTTTAATTAACTGGTTTCAAGTGATGGCTACGTTGTCGTGATTCGTACTATTTATGAGATTCCAATGGGCCATTAGCAGATGGAAAATTAAAGAGCACAATGTATCGTAGCTGTCAGTAATTTGTGTCCGATACATAGTTGTGCAAGCTAGCTAGCCTACTTATAAAGTATCGGTTTTTCATAATGAAGTTTTAATAAACTTAATAGTCCACTTCCTCGACAATATGAAATAAACAGAATGATGAAGTTTGTTACGTTAAAAATGAATTTTGTGCTCAATAACACCATAATGTTGTAGACATTAAATTTCAAATGTACATTAATTATAAAGTACAAAGTGATATTTCTTTTACTCAGTTCCCTATCATTGTCTATTCTCGAAGCGTGTAGGTATTATACATTAATTCCTGAAATGCACCTCGTCGGACGGAATGTAGAATATTCAGTTGTCTAACATATTAACGTGGCACGTGCTGACCTCAGATCAAGGGCTCTATCTCTCTGTTTTAGTATATAATATATGGCTCTATCTGAGCGGACATGTAAAAATTTTCATTTTTCGAAATATATAGAATTGTACAGTTTCAAACATTTTATATCATATATAAATCAATAAAAAATAGATAAAATGTTACAAATTAAGTTACAGTTGCTGTGTACCTGCTGATAGCAAATACCTGTGTTTGGGGGCCCGTGTAGACTGTAAGAGTCAGGGTTAACAGAGTAAAGTCGGGGCTCTCTGGTTGAACTCAAATAGTTTTTATTATATATACTTATTATTCTATCGGGAAAATATTGAACAAAGTATAGGAATTTACTTCTTGATACATGATATGATTAAATCTTATTTACTCACCAAGTGGATTAAGTAGAGTTTATTACACACAAATATTGTGTATGTTTTGTGTGTAATAAAATATGTATATATACATCGCACATATAATAACTCTGTATTCTCTACTTTGCACCTTACATATATAATGTAAACCCTGTAATTAGCTA
>LUGF01053360.1:88920-101676 GCA_001625245.1 Calycopis cecrops
TATGCAATTTGCAGATACACTCTAGATTCTACGGAACGGGCTTTATTTGCTAGGATCTCGTAATTTGACGCGTAATTATAGTCGCGAATTAACAGCTGTATATAATAATTATTTCCGAAAATTACATTAATTTCAAGAAATTTTTATTTCCAATTTGAGTTATCATCATATTAATTAACATTTATTTATCAGTAAACTGGATGGATAACAAGAAATAATTATGTATTTTATTAGTTTTTCCTGCTTAGAAGTACTTGACACAAAACCTCATTCCTCAAAGGAATGAGGTTTTTTGTAGGAAAATAACAATTACAGTTACATTTAGACTTGCCGCAAACGCATTGTAAGAAAATTTCGAAAACATTTTACTGCATGGTAAACGATTTAAATTTCTATATTGTGGGTTCGAACATCCAAATTATCTTGGTGCGTAATTATGCGTTCCACGAGAAACTGAGAGCAAAATTGGGGTTCACCTAAATCTCTTGTTGATTTATTTTATTGGCATATTTGAACATTTTCGGCCACATCCCAGGAAAGGCAGCAAATCCAATAATCGTCTCGTGGTAGAGGGCAAATAAAAGAGTAGCAGACTATGTATAGGTGGCCCATGGACCGACGAAATAATTTCAGCTGAAGGCGGTCATTTGCGTGAGCAGAGCTGTCAAAAGTGTCACGATAGAGAGAAATAAAGACAATAAAGACACAGGAAATTAAATTACGTAAATACTTAATGTTACATTAAGGCTATATTTTTAAAGTTATTATTATTTCTGGCTGGAAAACACCGAAGCCTTCCTCCTCCGTGGAGCTGGAAGGATATGAAAAATCCCAGTTATTTCCTCATTGGAGCGGCGGAGTTGAGGGAGAGTCCGACGATGAGGTAACTTGGAATCACCCTCGGCGGAGGATGGACCTTATGCCCCCGTTTCAGACAGCTTGGTCTAAGACGTGACAGCGGCACTGGGCTGACTCTTACCCAACTCGGGAGCGCCCAGCGCAGCTTGCAGGAGGCTACACCAAAAAAAAGTTATGATTAACTCAACATTTTAACCTTAAAAAAATATTCAAATTAACAAAACTTACATTCTCGTTCTCTAACGAATAATAGAATTTCAAGAAATAATTAAAACGTTAAAACTTCAAATTGTTTAAAGTTAAAACTTAAAAACAAGTTGCAATCTGCCTTGAATTTATTGCGCTAAAAGCCAATTACTAAACACAGAGCTCGCTAATAAATCCTGAATTCGTTTCAGTTCTCCAAGTTCGAGACTCGAATAATTAATTTATGAATTATAGGTTAAGTGGTATCACCGCACTGCAGCCCAACTTCCCATGTAGGTTTTCATTTGTTTGGTTCTATAGGTATTACTTTGTCGGTCATATTTCAGCATTACCGTAACCAAGCCTGCTTCATTCCCCTACATTGAACGTAATTTTTTTCCTGATTTAATTGAAGTATTTTAATCCTGCAGGAAGTTGGCGGGTTTCGGCCTGAACCTTGCATGTATAAAAGCTTATTTTTAGACTATTGTATTTATTGCAGCACTTTTATTAGAACTTGTCAGAGTCCAAAAATATGAATTTAATCGTTAAGCCCCTAATCCGACTAATCGATTTATCTATGTATCTATGTATTCATGAACATTTAATTCATATTTTATTTACATTATTTTACGCTGCTCTATACTAATTAACATTGGAAATAGCTCTTTTAGTTAATATGATACAAAAGTACATTTAAATCTACATTATTTTATAATTTATATTTGGTGCTTCCTGTAATTGCTATTAAAAAAGTAGTTCCTATTTATTAATAAGACAACAAGTTATGAAGGGTAGAGGTACAACAAATAAATTCTGACGTTTAAAGGCTGTGGTCGGTATGATAATAATTTTGGATTACCAGAATAATAATTACATAAAAATAAATTACCGTATTATGATAGTTAAAAATGAAATAGTTGATAGAGGATATTAAAATAACTATTGTTTTTTTATTTATCCCATGTGACACCATCAAATGATTTGGTTATTACTTGGGTATTAGCTGAATTGTATGATTGTAGAATTTTCTGTGTTTACAATGATTTTTTAAAATGTCTTTGAAACTGAAAAAACTGAGAAGATTGTCGTTTAGCATCTTTGTATATAATCTAATCTCAACAATACCAGCTGGAAACCTTACACTGATCCGTGTAGGTGACCAGGCCAAAATACCATAAGAGTACTCTCTCTAGTCTCCTTTGCTTAGATGATATTAATTTAATAATATCGTGTGGAATATATATTAATTTATAGAAGATATTAATTTAATAATATAGTTAAGAATATAGTTTAATATTGTATAACTTAGAAGTCATCAAGACTTCTTAGTTTGATCAAGTGAAAGAAAACATACTACCGACTAGGCATTAACTGCTGCTGCAGATGATGATAAAATAAAATATCATTATAATGAATGTCTTGCTCATAAACAAAGATTGATTTTGCATATAAAAGTACACTGCTTTTATCACGCACTAATCTTACTAAAATCCAAACTAATTTTGTGCAGTATAGTAAAACCAAAGCTGTGCATGGCTAGTAGGTAGGCACATAACATTAACAAGTTGATAGACACAAGTGCATAACTGCGATAACAAAGTTAAGCGATATCCGTTAAGTGAGTGGTATTCCAATTACTCGAGAAGTTGAGCTCGCTGTCCTCGGAAAGCACTTGTGGCCAACTCCTGCTTACAATTTCTATGTTGTAGTAACTATATAGTGTGAATTTTGATGTGGTATCAAAAATTAGTTTTTTTTTTTTTTTATGGTATAGAGGGGCAAACGAGCAGTTGTAGCCATTTTCATGACTACCGACGCCCATAGACATCTGCAAAGATGTACAGATATATTTGATGCTATGTAAGAATATCAGTTCAATAGAGCTGGGTACAATGATAAATGATATAGCTGAAAAAGACGTACTTATATAGTACTAGGCAGTTTTACTGAAATAAATAAAAAAAATATAATTTTTTTTTTTTGTGGGATAGGAGGGCAAACGAGCACTTGTAGCCATTTTCATGACTACCGACGCCCATAGACATCTGCATAGACTACAGATGCGCTGCCCCCCTTTCTCCTCCCACCTCCGTGGACCACCGGCTACTTACACACCGCACAAAACGCGACAGCACAGCTGTCACTTCACGCCGGTCTCGTGTAAGCGAGAGGTACCTCCCCGGTCGTGCCGGCCCAATTCGGCTGCATGCAAGCATGCAGCGTGGCACTACCTCTTACTAATCTAATATTTATTGATTTATGTCATATTCAATGAAATTGCATTGTGACCTTAATAAAAATAATTGTTTTATTTTTTAAGTAATCTATTTGGTATAGTGCGGAGTGTAGAAATCTGGACGAGTTCTTTATAAACAAATTGGCCCTGTATTATTATTAGGCTCGATAATCAAGGCTTAAAACAAAAATACTTCATTAAATATACCTCAATTCTTAGGGATATTAGAGCCAAATCAGCTCATAATGTCCGAGGTTACAATTAGAACGCACCTGTATAACTTCTGGTTACAGACATACTAGCTTCCGCCCGCGGCTTCGCCCGCGTGGATTTCGGACTTCAAAAATCCCTATAAATTTTTAACTTATTATGTTATTCTGATATGAAAGCTATATTACTGTAAAGTTTCATTAAAATCCGTTTAGTAGTTTTTGTGTGAAAGAGTAACAAACACACAAACTTTCGTACATTTATTATATTAGTAGGATTTATGGGCGTCAGACATAATATGCAAAGTTCCTCGTACTATTTTCATTGGCATGTCCTTATTTATTTATTTATATTATATATTTAAATTTCGCAATGATTGGGTTTCTTACTTCGTTGTATATTTCATTTACCTTCTTTGATATTGCCACATATGTGCACATACATGCTAGGGGACCAGGTGATAGAAACGTTAAGGCGACATAATATAATAATAAACGACTATAATAAGGATTCCGTTTTTTTGTTTTCAAGTTACACAACCCTAATAATGTAGTGTAATAGTGTGGCACAACTTGTCGGAAACTTAGCTGTTACTGAGAACATAAGCAGCCATGGTTCGTGTTGCATATTGAATTGTTGACAGTGTATCTAGTTAAGATGAAGTTAGAGATTTCACAGGAATTCGCTACATATAAGCAGTATTATTAGTCAGTTTTCGAACCCAATTAGGGTTTCTCATTTCTCGACCTTTTTTATTTCCCGGATCACGAGAAGTCTCGACCACTATTTCCCGGGAATTCCCGGGAAATCGAGAAATATGGAAAATTTTCAAAATATGTGTGATTTAACAATAAAACTACGCTTTTTATGCAATATGCAACATCCTATATTAATCAACGTTTATTTTTAGTTTCTAGACTTTAACTATCGAAATAAACTCTAGCGAAATCTTTTAATCATTATTTCTACAATCAATTAGGATTGAGTAAAAAAATATTTTTCTTAGGAAAAAACAAATAAAATATCACCACAATGAAACTTACTTACAATAAAACTTATTTCTACAAAAAATTTGGATTAAATAAAAAAAAAATCTTTTTGTTAGAAAAAAATCAAATAAAATATACCTAATCACAATAAAACTTTGTACCTTACATATTAAATATTTAAAAAAATAACAATCAGACTAGCTTAATATTTAATAACCACGAGTAAGAGTATTTCTTATAAATGGACAGTCTTTTCTTTACATAATTTAATAATTAAGAGTAATCTTAGACTAATTACAATAACAATAATGTACGAACTAAACGGGGAAGGGTCGGGGAACTAACAACACACCGCGTAATAGACGCGCGCGAGCGCAAGTGCGTTATAGAGTTTTTAAAATTTTTTACTGAATTTCTCGATGTCTCGATTTCTCGACCTCTTTTTTCTCGTCTCGAGTAAGGCAAAATTTCCCGGGAATTCTCGATTCGAGAAGTCTCGAAGAGAAACCCTAAACCCAAGTCAAACATCCGATTGCTATTAAGAAATATTAAATTACTCCATACATTAAGCTAGATGTTAGCACAAGCAACATTATATTCGTTTTTATAATGCACGTATATTTTTTAGAGGTAATTCGATCGATATTGAAGTAGATAGTTTAAGTAAATGACTGTTTTCCTTCTTGACTATAAGGAGAGTATGTTAGTGACTTATTGATTTTTAAATATAAATTTTTGCTTTATATCTTTATACGTAGTAGCATTAAATAAATGAAATTTTATCAAAAAATTAAACGACTTCGTGGCACCGACTTCGAGCATAATATGTCTTTCAGAAATAAGTAATAAGTTAAATTACTTTTAACTTTTTTTAATCAGATTGTCGTAAAAGTCAATAGAAAATCTATCAATCAATTATTACGAGTCCTATTTTAATTACAACACGCAATAATTGAATTGGTGTAATTTAATTAGCACATGCTGATTGATAATATAATTTTAAGTATAACTTGAGTGTGGATTTTCATGTGCCTACGATACGATAGGTTTATTCTATTTCCGTTCACAAATCAACATGTATATTTTTGATATCTTATTCTAATTTGGGATTTCTCTAATTAATTATTCATACTTATCTATAACTACATAATTTGATTGTCAACATCCTATATAAGGTGTATTATGTTTTACCTACATCAATATGTAGGTACGCTAAATTGAGAGTAAATTTAATTATGTTTTATTAATTAATAATTATCATAAGGACCCTAAAACGGCAAAATTCTTGAATTAGGCAATTCTAAACCAAGCATGTGATCATGTTGGGTTTTCATTTTTGTTTTCTATACTCAGTTGAAACATGTTCTCAATCTCAGTGTGTATTTGATCATTTATAGAATGCCAGTAACAGCTACTCCGGTAGTGTCGGTTAAACTGACATGAACACTCGTGAATTGATTTATTATATCACATCAGCTGCTAGTTTGTCTTATAAATATATTTATAACCGCCCCGCGGTTTCACCCGCGTAAATTTCGATCCCGTGGAAAATCATCCCATGGCATCCCATTGGAATATTTTTTCGGGATAAAAATTATCCTATGTGTTAATCCAAGTTTCCCTTTATAAGTGCGCCAAATTTAATGAAAATCAGTTAAGCAGTTTTTGCGTGAAAGAGTAACAAACAAACAAACAAACAAACATACAAACTTTCACATTTATAATATTAATCGGATATATTAAATTGTATGCATCATCCTCGACACATGACTAGCCCACTCCCACTTCAGCCGGGCGGTTTTGTTGCTGACGTCTGCGATGCGGGTCGTTGAGCGTAGTGTCGTATTCCGCACCCGGTCGACGCCGAGGATGCTACGCTCCATTATCCTCTGACAAATCATGAGTTTGGACTTCTGAGCTCGGTCTGAGACCGTGTCTGCGCACCGTAGCGGTTCGAACGGGCAGGATGCACATGTCGACGGGTTTGCATTTTAGTGACATAGGAAGGTCGCCCTTCATGTACATTGTACGCTTTCATGGACCAGTAGCTCTTCCACAAATTGTCGATATGGCGGTCGATTTCTCGGTCGTGCCTGTTTTCGAAGCTAGCTTACTGGCCCAGGTATAAATACTCGTCGACGTATTGTATGATATGCCCGCCTGCCTCGGCCCTACGTTTCGTGCTGCTTATATTATTAATAATATATTATGTATATAATATTTTTACGAGCACGAAAAAATATCAAACTGTGAGGTACTTGCCCTCTCAAATAATTGTAATTCTATCTTACAAAAAGCTTTTGATCATACAGACAAGGTCTGATACACATAGTTTCACATAAATCAAGTGAATTTTACAGTTCTTTAATAAATTTAAATACTTTATTTAAATTTATATTTTACATTTGAACGAGATGTTTTATTCATTCCACGAGCATACTTAATATACTGACAACAGAATGACAATGTCAAATTATATGACTTTAATCATGGCAAAATTCATTTATATGCAATTATAAAACCAGCAAGTGACTAACTTAATTAATTATTATTATTGATCTAGTAACGGGTTGTAAAATACGAGTATGTTTATCATGAGAAAGATAATATGATCAGCCATTTAAAAGTTAACTTTCGACGCGCAGGACCTACAGCTTAGAGTATTCTTAGAGGCAAGCTTACATAATATGGTATCCATTATTTTGCTACAAGCCTACACAATGTTTTTGTGCTCGAAAATTTAATTCTGTTTGTTATTTCGTATTAATCTTCTTACTTTGATACCTAAATATATTTATATTGGTTTTATTAACCACGTAACTCAAATGCCAAAAATACTTTCGCAGGGACACAGGCACGTATAGCAAATATTTATTCTAACAGAAGTTTATTTAAGGCCTGATTAATTTCATCGTCCAAGTCGATTACATCAATGTACTACAGTTTTTTATAGTCTAGAGGGTCACACGAGCCGTCGGAGCCTTTCTATGACTACCATCGCCCATAAACATCTGCACAAAGGTTTTGCAGATGCAAGCAAAGTATGCATCAGGCATCCTTCCCTCTCCATGGGCAACACGGACACTAGACGAAACTTGACAGCAATAGTAACGTGACGTCATATTATAATGACTTTATAGTGTGATATTGTGTGAGCGAAAGGTACCTCATTCTCAATTCAGCTGCAATGCAGCATGCCACTAACTAAAGTAACATAAATGTCACTCATAATACAAGACAAAATAAATATGGTTGAACCTGTAGGTTTCATTGACGTCCAAAGAGTAATTTATATAATTTATATATATTTTGAATAAAAACTTTTTCATTCCATTTTATTCGCTATTACATATAATCATCAATAATATAAAATATGATTCCTTATTGGAAAATAATTTATGGAGGATATCTATCATGATCGTCGTCATCTTATAACACGAACCACCTAACCTTCTGAACTTTGCCCTTTACTAGGTTTCTAAATGACGACATAATTGTCTTTGAATATCAAAGTGTAATAACTAATAAGGGGGCGATACGAAGTAACTGATTTTCAAAGTGGGCGTTAGACGAAAAAGTTTGGGAACCTATGTGCTAGACTAACGTAGTCTACAGATAGATATTATTATTATATTAAATAATAATAATACCTAAACACTCAAAGCCATTATATTTCAGGTACTCTATGTGTATTAAATTGAATTCTCATTTGCTTTTTGCTAATCCTGGCAGCTTAAAACTTTTAAGTGGCTACTTTGACATTTACAAAGTTTAGTTCACGAACTGCCGCTCATGAATGTGTATGTTTTCCCAACTAATTACGTTAAACAGCTCTCATTTTGAGATATGTGCAGAATTAATTATAGAATGTAATTGTAATATTAAGAGACAAAATATGGCCTCGATTTGATTTTAAATATTACAATATTATGACATTAAATATGTATTGATTTAAGTAAATAAAAAATATGTGCTTATGTTTTGAATCATACTTTGAGTATTTTTTACAGCATAAGGTAAAGCCTCCCGGAGACTACCCCCGCGCCTCAACCAGACCAGAATGCCCCCCTTATGAGCATAGTCATCTATCAGAATCTCACCAGCTCCACTAAATGCAACAGAATGGCCATAATTTTATCGAAATAATAGTTAAGTAAGAAGCTTCATTCGGCCATAAATGACCACTTCTTAAATATTCTAATCTAAAAATGTATCTGGTTTGTGTTCTTACCAAATGCTTCCAACGGAAGACACAATTATTAATTACTATAATATGTACAAAATACATACAAATATTTCTGAAATATAAGTAGTAAGCGAAAACTATTTTAGTAAAAGACGTTATATCTTCGAATCCTTAAGAAAAATGACACATAGATTGACGGATAGACAGAAATGTAATTTCATAATATTAGAAGAAGGCTCGAAGTATGAACGATGCTTTCGTAGTACATTTATTTATTTTATCATTGGGAGTGTTTAATATAAAATATTTAAACATTCAACTTCAATATTATTTAGTTAATAAAAGTGACTAGTAAAGTTGAAGATGTGTTATTCTTAAGTTGATGTTTTCTTGTTTCTCTACCTTTGATGTGCGTACTGAAATGGAAAATGTAAACACAGCTTACCCAAAAGATGAAGCGGTTGATATGCTATAAGTTTAACAACTCAAGTTACATACAACCTTTTCTTCTAGTTGGAAGGTTTTCAAAGGAATATCTTATAGCTATTGCAACATTTATTTCTCTGATGTTTCGATGATTAATTATTATCCCACAACAAACTGCCGGCCCACAATATTATTATTCTCATGAGAGAAATTCGGGAACATTTGGTAGTTCAATTTTCGTTACGTATTAATTAAATACAATATCTGGTTACGGTCGAATTGGTTGTCACCGAGGGTGTACCACTCGCTGACGTGGAATAAAAATATGTTTAATTTATTGCTATATTTCCCTTAAATCTTTATAAAAACCAAACATAAATTACATTTAGAAAGATATGAGTTGGCTCGTAGGAAACCAAAAGCTCTCGGATTAACAAACACGACGCAAGCGCCTATTTAAAAATTACTTTTACATTGGCGTGGTAAAAATCAGTTTATAACATGCACTTGGAAATTATTTAATCATTTATTTTTACACTACAATTATTACTTTACAAAATAATGGTATTTGCATATGTTTTTGCAACTGCAAAAAAATACTCAATTACTACAAAATTTGTATAGATCAGTTTCTTCTTTAGAGGAACTAATCGATTCTGTTTATGATGACTTACAAGAAGTTATAAGTCGTGACAACTCTTTACTGTGTAAGCGCGCAGTGGAACGATCAGGCTTTAGACATTAACGATATCAACACTGTCATAAATCCTGAGGAAGCGACCTATCAAAGCGAATTTCTGAATTTCGTGAGTAACATTCCATAAATTAACTTTGAAAGTTGGTTTCCATATCATTCTTTTAAGATATACTCGTATATGCGCCCAAAAAACTGTGCAACGGAACTCGCCTAAAAGTGAAATGTTTGTTCTTATATTATATAGTTATCATGGATAAATGTCGGATTAAAATTGATACAAAGAAATAAAGGATCCGTTAAAATAGTTCCACGATAACCAGAATTTTAGTTTTAATTTAATTAATTATTTTTTTATTAAAAATTTATTTATAGTTTCTAGAAAAAACTGCAGCAATTTTCATTCATTCTTTTTCATTTATAATGGCAAATCATAAAAATAAAAAATTCTCATCACAACCATCTGAATCTGTACCTGCATCTTAATAAATTCCAATGGTATGCTATCATCTTAGCACAGATAAAAGCGAAAGAACGTAACGACGAGACGTGAAATATAAATAATGCAGTTTCAAAAGTGGTAGGTACTTAGGAATTCCAACACGCGAATTGAAAAACCTATACATTTTCCTTTTGAAGTGAAATAAACGTTCTGAGATAAACAACTGAGTACCATATAACGAGCTGAATTCTATTAAAATAAATTTTCTTAAAGTGATCTTTTGCGTTTAAAGTATAAACCTAATTCAGTAGATTTATAATATATAATAAGTGGTCTTATAAATTTAACTGTCTTTTAATATTTATTAGCAAACCTCTACGTGACTCACTTATTTTCCTTTTTAAATTACTTACATGATTATCTGTTAAAATACTTTTTACGATTTTCTGAATATCACTTGACCGGTAACACAGAGGTAGATACGCTATTGTAGAAGGAAGTGTTTTTAGTGATTTTTTCGTAGATTTTTAACTTTCATCAAAAGTAGTTTCTATTAAATTAATAGTTTCTATTAAACACAAAGAGTTTGTATTAAACACAAAGAGTTTTTATTAATATTTTGGTTTTTATTATATAAATAATACACTAATTAACATTATGGATGAGAGCTAACTTGTAATTGTGACATGTGGCGTTGCTAATGGAAGGCCTATATTTGGGAAAGGACTTAAGTATTTAAACAGCTGTAAGACGTCCTATCCCGAATTGAAGCTGCTGATTCTGTTAATGGCGATACAAAGTCTGTAACCAAAACAGGATTCTTACTCACTAACGAGAACTTAATCTGTAAGGTTAAATGCAGCGGCACCATCTTTGAGAATCGGTCGACTTGAATTAATTATATTCTACAAACTAATCCTCATTTTAGTGTAAAACAATTTTACTGGGTACTAAAAGTTAATAGCGATAGTTTCTTTGCGTTTTTGCACTAATGTATTCTTTACAAATTAATCATAATAATAATTATTAATACAGGAGTTCATATCTCCCACTTTAAGGTCTATGGCGTTAGTATATCTCCAAAATATTTTTAATTTAATCGCAATAATCATTGCATATAGGTACCAATATGCAGCCATATGTTATTTAAAACAATGAACTGCAATAACATAGGTTTCGCCGAATTCAATCATGTACCTACTCAGCAGATTTTAATAAAATATGTATCGAATTTTTTATTAAATATTTTTGATCGTGTAAGCATTATTTTTGCCCGACAAATTGGGCCCTTATCGACATAAAACTCGGAAGTCATAAGAACGACGACTTCAAACAAAGTTCAAAGTAGGTACAAAATACAGGCACAATACACAAAGGCAGAAAGTTGACAACGATTTATGTTATTTATAAAGAATCATCTCTACCTATTATAAAAACGTACTCTCTATTAAATTTCTTTCTTTATGGTATGAAATAGGACGAAAATTTATTGCGATTATAATAAGCTATTTATTGTACTTTTTATTTAGTATTTCGCTATCCTTTAAGTACTTTTCACTTTCGTTTTCGACGACTCAATAAACAGCCATGCATTTAACGGACGTGGTCATGTTCGTACCCTCCGAAACGAAAAATACCAATCTGCAAAGCCGAAACGAAAATGTTTGACCTATAAAAAGGTTTCAATTCTACCAAGTAAGAGGTAGTTCTACGCTGCCCAGCAGCGGAATTGGAGTTGTTTCGAAAAGAAGTCCACAACGGCTATGAACTTCTTTTTTGTATAGGTTTAAAAATACGTTACAAATAAATAAATAAATAAATATCTGGACTTTACACACCACGTTAGCCTAGCCCCGTGCTAAGTACCGTAATGACTTGTGATACGGGTACTAGACAACGGAATATATTTAACGTTTTATAAATTTAAAAAATTTTATATATAGGTATTTAAGATTTTTTTCATAGAAAATAAATACAATACATAGATTATATTTATTTTACGCCATTACCAAGGCGTGATTAGAACCCGCGAACCCTGGCGCAACATGCTCCACTTATCCGAGCCCTGTACCACTGCTCCAGCCTGATCGACGAAATAGTACACTAGTATATAATAAGCACACTATTACAACACATCTTTTCACCAGTTCCATAAGGGCCAACCCACACGGATCACAACCACAACACATCGCAGCGTCAAAATGTAGTTAAGCTGTGGCTACGTGTGAATAGTGTCGCTGCCATTTTTTGTGGTTGCGATGTGGTTGCGTTGTCGTCGCGATGTGGTTACGTCGTATGCTGACAATAGGAAAGACAGAGGAAAACGGTAAAGTAACCACAATTGTAAAACGTGCATAAAGTAAAAATGATATTTAAAAAGAAAAACAAACGATCACCTAGGAGCATATCACATCACCTCCACTATGACCTCTTTACATCAAATTCGCGAGACAAATAATTTACGAACAACTCTCAACGGAATATTTGAACATAGAAACAGCGGTTGAAGAAGCTTTATTGAAGTGA
>LUGF01053360.1:102362-115155 GCA_001625245.1 Calycopis cecrops
GGATTACCCACTATAAAAAAAAAAAAAAAAAAAGATTACATGATAAGGAAGTAAAATAGGCTATACATTTTTATTAGCAATGAACAATCTTAAATTTTGTCTTCTGGTCGCATTTTTTTACGGTATACCGTCTGCTCGTTTTCCCCCCTCAAACGAGCAGTTGGAGCCATTTTCATGACTACTGACGCCCACAAACATCCGCGTAGAGGCTATACAGATGCGCTATCATCCTTTCTCCTCCTACCTCAATGGCCCTCATTTACATAATGTAATATGTTAGTAACGAAGTTCCTTCATAAAGCGAGTTACACTATATTGTAACCCGTCTAAACTAAGTAGACGTTAAGATACAGTAAGCACTAATGACGTCGCTCACCGATCGCGCTGGACTCATTCTGCTGTAATAGTGAAACGACATTGCCTTTTTGAATTAAAATATATACAGGCAGTTATAGGGACAAGAGAAAACATAAAGTACCCATGATGTGTATACATTGAGGAACTCATTTGTAGCGCTGCGTAGCTGCTACTAAGTAGTTAGTTTAGCTCCACTGCTGTAAATTTTGTTGACACGAGCTCATATGTTTTCCCTGTATTCCCTTGTATTCCCTGTGCCTAGCGCCGCTAAAGAAGTATTGACTTCAAAAAGTCCTTTGCAACGCCGGTTTATAAAGATTTTCACTATCTATATAACTTTACATAAATAAGTTATATAAGTAGTTTATATAAGGTACCCGGCGGCGGCCCATGGGGGGAGAGGTGGAAGGTAAATAATGCATCTGTGTAGCCTCAATTCGGATATATATAAGCATGAAAATGGCTCCGACTGCTCGTTTGCTCCCCATTTTATAAAAAAACTCCATAATTATTCATAATAGTTCTTTATGAACAAATAATTGAAATTCGGTTTAAAAATCAAACATTAATTAATATGGCTATTGAGCAAAGATCTTGGAAAATAAATAAAACAAAAATATTTAGCTATCGGAAATTGTATGGAATACTAGCTGCGCCCCGCGGTTTCACCCGCGTAACTTTCGATCCCGTGGGAATATCGAGGTGAAAAATAGATGTTGGCCGATTCTCAGACCCACTCAATATGCTCACAAAATTTCATGAGAATCGGTTAAGCCGTTTCGGAGGAGTATGGCAACGAAAACTGTGACACGAGAATTTTATATATTAGATACATAGTTGCAGCTTACACCGAAACACCGCTGAAGTTAGGTCAAGGTTGCGTTGTGTAATTTTTAACACAATGCATTCATATGGATTTGCTTCGTTAATTTTAATCTCAATTAACTACAGTTTTATGCAAAAACATAGATTTGGGATTGTCAGAAAATAAATACATACATGAAAAAAGTAACCTAAGTAAGTAATCCTCAAACAAATTTTAGGTAAATAGTGTCGTGATAAAAGAATGACTGGTTTAAAGTTATTAGTTGTTGAGAATCATCACTACATAATATATGAAACAAGTCGCTCTCCGCCGTCTATATCTTTCAAATTTCGCAACAGATTTTGATAGGTTTTTTTAGTAGATAGAATGATTCAAAAGGAAGGTTTATAACTTCATTTTTGAAGTCTGAAATCCACTCTGGTGAAGCTGCTGGCGAAAGCTAGTTTTATTCATAAAATTTTAAAGTGACATCTTTTGTTGCAATTGTTATTATCACCGAATTCACAAAATAGTATAATAATAGTGTAGTAACTAAATAAATCTCCTTAAAAAATCTAGACGACTTTCCGTGCCAGTGTGACGTGAAATAGGTACCAGTGTATTCCGAAATGTGTTCATACAATATACAAGGCTACAAATTTAACAACAATATATTTGTGAAGAATATGTAATGTAATGTAATGTAACCTAACGAGTATGTAATACTGTTTTTATTTGCGAAAACTAGTGATAGTCGAAGTTGAAATCAGGCCTTATTACATAAACTTTTGTCGTATATAACAAGAAGTTGTTATACGAAATACAAAACGAAATGGATAAGATATATTTTTATAGTTTAAGGGATAAAGACATTGATGACTACGGTCGCCTATAAACATCCACAAAGATTACGTAGATGCGTTGCCCGCCTTCTCAAACCGCACAATTCGCGATAGCATAGCTGTCATAAAACCCTGTTACTATGAGATAAAACCTGGTTATGAGATTACCAATAATAAAAAGTGTGTGCTTTAGACCTCACAACTAAAGTAAAACTTAAATATAGATTTTCATTACGGTAGTTACAATGACATATTATATTTATTTTTTAATTACAAAAAAGTTTCACTTACGAGTAGATCGAGTTTAAATTTGAATGACAACTTTCATTGGCCTCGCCCGATGTGTGATTTTTCGTAGCACTCTCTTCATCTTACTCCCCAAGTCAAGCGCACGTATGTAAGTTTTACTTCAACAAAATAATTAATCAGTTGCAGATGTCATGAATTCTACTGAATAAATTGTGTTATTACTACAGTCATTTAAATTGGGTTATTGAATTATTTTTTTTTTCGCCGTTAATGGAAAGATCATAATATATTAGTTATATAACAAAACTATTTTAATTTTTTTTTTATATTCGTTATAATTAAAAAGTTATTTTTAATTAAAAATATTTCTTTTAATTCAGTACCGCAAACACGCCGACAATTCTCGAATGATACTCGAGCGTATGTGACGTCACAATGTCAATTTCTATTCATTATTACATACAACTGATACATTGTTTACATTTTTAATTGATCAAATGTAGTTATTATTGTTATTCAATTGATTAATTTACTAGAAATGTCGAATCTCAAAAGCTATCGAGCTTGTTTCGTACCATTGTATAAAAATACAACAAAAAATATGTACGGGCACACCTTTGGCCGTACGTGGTACTGTGGACTGTAGATGACGTTTCAATAGGTGTAGGTGTGCACGTACTAAATAAAACACGGTTCTAGAAAACAATAACACTGAGGGGCGATAGGGGGCGGAACTGGGGGAGAGAACTTCAGGGCAGTCTTGACTTTTTCCTTCTTGCTTCTTGTTTCTTAATTTTCTTAAGTTTCTTCATTTAGCCCGGAGGAGTAGAGAGTGCCAGTATGGGCTGAGGGCCCATCTTTTATTCGAAGATTCTATCCCTACCATTTATTCTCTGCCCTTTCCAACTTTCGCCACCCCTCAAACTTTATTTATACATAAAAACATAAGTACAACATGACATTACATTAGACAATTATCATTACATAGTTTTACCTTATTTACCTATTTTTACATAAGTGTATTAGCTGTCTCTCAGGCCCCGCAAGGGGCCTGGGGAAACTAGATCGGAGCTTTAAGCTCCCCGCGAGTGGGATCTTCCTCACCCCGTTAATACGGGGCGGTCCTAGGGGGGGATATACCCGGGGAAAATAGTCGTTCGGTCGATAGTCGTCGCCCTACGGAGATCGCACCTGGGCGGTCAGCCCCTACCGGGTGAGATCACCGGTTGACCCGGTGAAGGCCCAGCAGATAGCGACCAGCGACCTAGGTGCGCTATGCTCTCACGCTAGGGTTAGACTGCTTCACGACCGGGCGACTGGAAGAACGGTATCATTTAAAAAGAGAGGGGGGTAGCAGCATAGCAGTAATATGAAAGATGGTGACAGAGCGAGTTTGATTAATAAACTCGCACGTCTGGGGGAAGAGGAACAAACGGCAGGATCGCCAATGTACACGGACACTACTATTATAGTAGTGTAGTGGCAAGGGCGATATCCCGGCGTTGTGGGCTAAAAGGGAGCCCAATTGGAGACGCCGAGTAACAGCGGGGAGGTGATTAGCTCCTGTAAAAAGAGGAGGATGTTTGGAAGTGCGCATGTTAGCGCGGTAAGTAGCGGGCAACCGCTACTAACTGCAGATATACCATCGCTGGGGATGCGGCCGGCCTGGGACCACAATCCGTGGCCGGCGTGAGAAGGGCGTGGGGCGCGGCGTCGGGGGCGCGTGGGGGCGGCTTCGCTGTCTTGGTGGCTGCCGCTTGCTGCGGTTGTCGCTGCTGGCAGCGGCTGGCGGCGTGCTGGGCGGGCGGGCTGGTTGTGCAGCGGGAATCGCGGCCTGCACATTGGGCGCGACCGGCGCTGGGGTCGGCGGGTCGGTCTCCATAAGGTCATCCGTGTCGGTGACCGGCGTAGATATTTGGGGGGCCCCCTTGGCCCTCCTTTTGCGTTTCCTCCGCGGCTATACCGAGTATCTTTTTTTAAGAAATCGGTGATCATAAATATATCCACACTAGGTATATTATCAGAATTTGCTTTTATAAATCCTTTGCCACACATAATTGAATATTTTATTTTTTAACAATTATGTTTTTAGCACTTTATTTCTAAAGTTTTTACGTAAAATACATACAGAAGCTACAGATAGTCAATACTACCGTGAAAACATTTAAACATTATGACGTCACAAACGAGCAACCAATCACGGCACGTTTAGAATCTCGTGATTATTTTTTAAATCTTATCAACTTTTAATCACTTATTGTTAATAAAAAAAAAATATATTTTTTTAATTTTTTTCATTAAATATCACCATTATTTATAATAAAGTTTTAAATTATGATTAAAAAATCGGTAATTTTTTTTTTCAATAACCCAATTACGATTTGTTGTCACAAAATTAAACATGACTGAGTTCGAGCGCTGAATAAAACATCTCGTCAAAAGTTACATATAAATTTGAATAGTTTAATATTAGTGAATTTCCATAAAAATGTTTAATGTTTCTATGAATATGATGAGTGCGTGTTGTGTTTTATTTAAAACTTGTTTTGGTTAGATAGAAAACTGCACTCGACAATCTCTTTCTTCACCAAATAGTCAACCTGTCAAATAGTGTAGTGCCTTCGACTATATAATACTTAATTTATTTATTCTGGTAACCATTGTAACAACAGATATTATCCATTGATATATTAATAACGGAAATATCCATTATTCTCCTACACTACTACTATGTCATTTCCAATGGTACATTGTACACGTGTGATGAAACTGTTCATTCTCTATTGTACTGGTACTTATTTGAATATATAGGATTTATAAATTGCATGTCACTGTTTTTTCCCTGTGGTGGCTATGGTAGTACCTACATGCATTTAATTTAATTGTATTTACAACTAGTGATCTGCACCGGTTTCACCTTTGAATTACCGACTCATCAGGTATCTGCAATAATATGTATCATATATCCCGCATATTACTGAAATTTAATAATGTGCACAGATTTACTTGTTACAATTACATTTGCAACATAGATTTATCATAAATAGAGCTAGCTACCTGTTGGAGATCTTTATATTAATAACGACATAACTACAGTGTTCTTGATAAGTCATAAAAATGCTTATAAAAGACCGAAAATATATAGTGTTTTGATGGAATATGAAATGGTTCAAGTCATTACATTGATTGTAAAGTTGAAAGGATGGATCAACTTGCTCTCACAATTCTTCCATTTACATTTATATTTTATTTTATTTTATTTTATTTTATTACTTAAGAAAAACTTACAGCTAATACAACAAAATTGACATAACAATAATTTAAGAAGGCTAATTAAAAGTTTTTACAGGTAGAAAGTGATTAGATACAGTGAAATAGGCAGTAGTGAGATAATATGTAGAAATGACTTAAAAATTGTGAAAAAGTTTAGCTATTCTCGTAGAAAGTATTTGATCTTTAGGGATGCTGCAACCGATGACATCACCCATTTTCTCCACGATCGAAAAAAGATTTTCGGAATTGGTTACCGGAACAGATTTGATTTCGAGATTGTTCAGCCTTGCCCTTTGTTCTCCGTCGCGGCATAATTCTTCTAATTTCGAGTATCGTTCGTGAACAGCTGCGATGTCATCCTTGGTTTTCTTGAGGCAGTTGACTTCCTGTTCTAAGCTTGACACTTTAGTAGTTAATTCCTCCACAGTATGATTCAGAAAGTCCATGCCTGACTTGAGAGCCGAGATCTCCTCCTTGATGGATTTTAGCTCCACCAGTTCCATCTGAATAGACTTTAAACTTTCTAGTATAGCAGGCAAGCATTCCATCCTAGCCGATAGAGCTTGTACTTCTAGCACTATACCTTCTATATCAGGAATCGGAGCCATAGTGGCTGAGCGAGTCGTGACACGCGGACTGGATCCTCCCAGAGATTTGCAGTTGATACACTTCCAAGTATTTCTGCGGTCACCCAATTTTCGCCAGCCGACCTCGGTGATGCCAGCACAAGGGAAGTCAAATTGACCCGAACAGCCGGAACACTTAACCCCATCTCTGCATTCCATTTCACAGCGTTTGCACGAAAACATGATATGACCGTGACCTTGGCTACAAAGTTTGAGAACCGTAACTGAGATTTAAACTAATTGAATGCGTCCGTACGTATTGCAGTCTACCGCCTAACTGATATTATATATTATGTTGTGTTTGAGGTTTCACGTAGGAAAAAGACTGTGGTCTCATTTTGAAGAGAATATAAAAATTAATGAATGTAATGTAAACATAAATTTACTTAACCTAACCTAACCTAACTAAATTACAGCGGGATGGTCGCCAGTACGCTTTTCTCATACTACATACTAAATAGCACACCTGCGCTATCCTGTAAGTACAAAGACTGGTGATGTTTAAAGTTGTTCGCTACAATATTTTGCTGGCTCCCACTGTTGAGTGACTGGTCTTAATGGCTACTTAAATAAACAATAAGGTTTAAATTCAGATGTTGCCTCCCACGCAAAGTTGGAGCCAGCTGAGTTTTGTTGACTACTTTAATAAAGATGGCCGGGTTCCTATTAGAAATTCCGCTGACGATTTTTACATACTTTAGTGTTTTCTTCATCTTCAAGTTTAATAAAAGAGGCTTTATTTAATTATCAGCAAACGATAATTTTTACTACGGTAGGGCCGCATGCAGGCAGAGTGGCACGTGGTGGGGTCAGCACGACCGGGGAGGTACCTCTCTTACATGATATCTGCGTAAAGTGAAAGTTGTGCTGTCGCGTTCCTTGCGGTAAGTATGTAGCCTGAAGTATTATAATTATCTATACATATAATAAAACAGTAAAATTCGTGTGTCTGTACATTGAATATATTTACGAAAAACTAATTGGCAGGAACATCGCCCGATGTTAAAATAGTAGTAGAACACTCAATTTTTTTGTCTCTCTGTTTGTCTGTTTGTCCGGGCCACTCTCCGAAACTACTGAACGGATCGTGTGAAACTTTTTGTGTTGTATAGATACTACACTTGGTCAACATGAAAAATACTTTTTACTGCGGTAAAATCGCTCATTCCACGGGAAATCGGAATTTCGGAACAAGCGAACAAATCACTCACAATCACAAAAATAAACAAATCACTTTGATTATAATATTACGCGGGCACTAGCTAGTAATAAAATAAAAAAATAATAATTATAAACCACTGAGTTCCCCAATATTCGCGCGCGATGGCGTCGGTTTTCTATTCGAAACACGAGTTTTACGAAATAGTACGCCTTTACCTCCAAAACTTAGGAGTTTTTGAGTTGAGCTTGAGATCGTCAAAAGGCAAAAATGATGCATGTTAGGACATGCATCATTTTTGCCTTTTGACGATCTCAAGCCCGTACACAAGCCTGAAGGGGTAAATGGAATATATGGTACCTATTTAAGTAAGGAAATGTCCAAACACTTCGTTATTTTTTTAAAAATTTTATTAATTTTATTTAAAAATTACCTAAACATAAAATAGAAATTTTAGCTCCAATGACTAAATATTACCTAAACACGACAAAATATGATATAAACAAAATACTTACATTATAAAATAATCAGAAGGTTTGTCTTTTCATACGACATCCAGAACTTTAGTACTGTGAAGAAGGTCTGACAGATGAAGGCTCTTTACAAGCAAAACCACTATGCCACGCCAATTAAAAACTACAGCCAAGTACCCAGCTCGTGACAGAACTGGGGCAACTCAGTATAGGCGGCCGGTGGCTCATCTGGGGTTTTAGTGGGAGTTCATCCGCAAAATCTGCAATTTAAGAGAGTAAAACAAGTCTAAAAGTCGTAGAAGGAAAGGAAGTTTTAATGCTCGCATGTGTTATTAGCTATTAAAAGTGTAATTATTAATCTTGCCTAGTTCGGCTGAAACGAAGCCACGACACTACCTTTTACTCGATAAGATGAACACATAAAAGTAGAACATACTTTCTTCAGTATTTTAATATTAATAGAATTGCCAGAGTTCATATCATAAGACGTAAAGATTCATTTAATTTATATTGAAATTTCCGTTAAATTTACGCTGTAAGAACTAATTGAGTTTTATCAGCTGAAATTTTATCAGATTAGTATTTTCCGACGAATAACACGACAGCTGTGCTGTCGCGTTTCGTGCGGTGTGTAAGTAGCCGGTGGCCCATGGAGGTGGGAGGAGAAAGGAGGGTAGCGCATCTGTATAGCCCCTATGCGGATGTTTGTGGGCGTCGGTAGTCATGAAAATGGCTCCGGCTGCTCGTTTGCCCGCCTCTATCATAAAAAAAAAAAAAAAGAATAAATATTCCTCTACATGATGTAGAATAAAAATGGTGTCTGAAGACTTCACTAGTATGATGGTATGGAGGTAGGTGTGAAAGAGAGGGCAGATGGGTCGTCTACATCGCCGGCCTCCGTAGCCGCAATTCGACTAGGACGACATTATTAGAATGAGGTACCATTTATATTAATATTTAATAATACTTTCAATAATAATTTGGAGTATCAAATTTTAACATTACCTTATTCTATATCATGGTATTCCAAAAGCTAAGAGGCTGCAATGCGGTGCCTTTTAGGGCCATTACTTAACTACTCCGCTATCTTCGCGAGTTGCGATCTGAAATTTACTGTCGAGTGCATTACTTAATGAAACTGCTTTTAGATTCAATGCTTTTGAAATGCAGACTATCGTCTATCTTCGACAGGATTTAATAAAAAGAGATTTGAAATTCTATTTATAAAACTCATTGAAATCCAACTAAACTGAGGCATCGATTTTTCTCTGATAAATGCTTAATAATATTTTTGATTAGTTGGTATTCAATGTAAATAGATTTCTAGGCAGTTAAAATGCTGGTAATTAAAACTCTTTAATATTACTGTGTGCTTATCTTTTTATTATTTATAGTACATTGTGCCACAAGGGATGAGTGCTACGCTACACGCCTTATGCATCCGAGCCGACGCAAATATAATTAAATTATTTATTGTGTTCAAAGCTTTGACACTACCGAGACACACGAGAGGTACCTCCCGATGTAGGTAGGTATTACGTTTAAGTTTTATATACATGATTTATAGTAACGTACAAAAATTACGTTACAATAGTTGAATTAATAAAAATTTAATAAAAAATATCCTTTTTTCCTAGACAGTCAAATACTTTGGAATACACAATATTTTAATACAATAAAGGAAGGAATTTTTATTGGCCATATCATAAGCTTTCAATGTTATATCGTTCCATTAAAATACAGATTTTTATTGAGGCTATTACATGTTACGACTACTAAAATATTGATAGTTTATTTTTATATAATATCCACGTGGTGTGAACATATTCTATTTCTTTAATTTAATTCTTGGTATAAGTGACTTGGAAAATATTAAACTATAAATAATTAATTCCAAGTTTTATTGAAATATGAATATAATATCGTATTTTATTCAAATAATAAGACAATCGCCATGTCTGTAAAGAAACCGAAAGGTCGGGATCGTAATGTGTCTAATATTTACAATTTATCATTACTTAATTAATATTTGTATGTTACACGACATCAGTCGTACAAGATAATTTTAGACCACAGTTACAATTAAAAGCAATGCCTTAGAATCCTTAACAAACAAATCAGGTTAGAGGAGTCCTATACTTAAGTAATTTCAAGATCAAGAAAACTTCGCTAAAGTATTTCAAAGCACCTTTTAGACACAAAAGAAGGGAAGTGTTCGTTTATTACCGCTTCATTTATTGCAAATAAAAAAAATATTCGGACCTTAACAACAAAAGTTACAACATTCAAATTACTCGAGCAAATTCTCGTGCTTATTTATTGTGCTGGTAACAATGAAAGTTTTAATTCCTGTTTTTATTTGGGAATGGTAAGGTTCTTTTAAGATTTTTTATGCTATAGGGGGCAAACGAGCAGTAGGAACCATTTTCATGACTACCAACGTCCATAGACAACCGAACAAAGGCTGTACAGATGGGCTGCCCTCCTTTCTCCTCCCGCCTCCATCGGCCACCGGCTACTTACACACCGCATAGCTGTCACTTAGGCCGGTCTCGTGTAAGATTTACTTATTTCATTTAGGGCCGGTTTTTCAATCGTCAGATAAAAATTAACCCTAGGAATAAATTATACCCATCGCACTTAAACACGAAATAAAAAACGAAACAGAGATAGTTTATTCCCAGGGTTATCTTTTATCTGAGGATTGAAAAATCGGCCCTTAGACTCCATTTTGATATTGTTGTAATATAGATTAAATATTATAATCTTAATACATGCAGCGCCAACTAGCGGTTGAACTACATTTTTTAGTTGTCAGTGGAAGTAGAGTTTTTAGTTTCTTCCTTTTTCGAATCAAGGGTTCTTCTTTTTACTTTTTGTCAATCTAAGATTCTATAATATAAAATAACAAGATGTTTCTTAAAATATAATCTTTCTTCAATCATTTCAATAGAAATGAAAGAAAATTTGTCAGTTTGGTTAGCTAGGCAATATACTACCTAGATGCTATGAAGTTATGGCCGCAGCTCCTGAGGCTGACCATAGCTAACATATTGATAAGTCATAGTATGTTGGTTAGTTAGCTATGGTCGAAAGAGGCAGCCCGTAGTTTAAAGGAAATCTTATGATAGATATTACAAACATTCTGGCTCAGACTTCCGTCTGTGACAGACCTCTTGCTATTCAATAGCCTTTTGCTATAATAGTAAGCCGCGTAAGCGAACGTCTCTCTGAGAACAAAGGGTATTGTCCTTTTCAGGATTTTATTCTTTTGTTCACAGAGCTCTCACTGTTTTTACCGCGTTCGCGTTATCAACAGTGCGCCCCGAGTTTTTTGTGTCCGTATACACAAAAACTCTCGTTACACGTGTGTAGTGCTGAGTGTTTGTGCCGTGTTCTATAATATATATAATAATTTACTCCGCTGGTAAATTAAACGCTGTATTGTGTAACATTAGTGTACGCGTTGTGTTTAGTTTCCCCGGGAAACTCTAAATTCAGTGTGTAAGCGGATTTGTACTCTTACTTTTTCACACCCCCGCACTTAGTGGGGTTCTGTACTCACCCATTCCGCGTATGCGGAATGGACTAGGAATCTTTGTGTGTTTCCTCTTTGTCCGATTCTGATCCAGAATGACTTAACTTCACCCCTCTCTCATATTATATATACCTCAGTCATGGGGGATATATCGGATCAGGATATTCTTGTTTTCCTGTCCGCCAAACCCGAGGTGAAAGCCTCCATCATTAAATTCATTAAAGATGCGTTAGCCCAGACCCCCCACCCAGTTGTCCCCTCTCCTGAGGGTGAATTAGGCGATCTAGGCGAGACCGCGCTCTCCAGGCCCTCCTCCTCCGTGAGTGTTAGTGCCCCCTACTCCCCGCTGTCCGATGTAGATAGTGTTAGCCCCTCTTGTGCTTCCCTCTCGGCTTCCGAGGCCGGGTCGGCGGACGACGCCCCCCCCAGTGGAGGCTGACGCCCCCCCTGTGGAGGCGATGTCCGTCGACCCGGCCCCTGTGCCGGAGGGGGAGTTCAAGGAGGTTACCACGAAGGCCCAAAAGCGGAAACGGCGCAAAGGCAGCGCCGGTTCCGCCGGGTCACTGTCCCTGCCTGCAAAGGCAGTCAACCAGGGCCCGAGCCCTCTCCTCCCCGGCCCCCCCAGTTCACCCGTGGCCCAGTCCCCGGCTAAAACTGGCCCGAATAAACCCGCGAAAGTGGACGCAGGGACTGCCAAGGCAGCTACAGCGTCCGCCGGGGTGGGCACTACATCTGCGGTAAAGGCCGCGGTCGCGAACGCGGACTCAGGCACCAAGTCCGCGAAGGCAACCGCGGGACCTGTTAAAATGGATGTAGCCACCGCATCGGCGGCCGCTGTGGCGGCTGCGGTGAGCGCGGCGAAAACCAACGTGGACTCTGTTCCAAAGGTTGCAGCCAGCGCCTCCATGGAGGTCGACCCCGAGGTCGCGGCTAAAAAGCCGAAACGTCCCCCCCCGGTTGTCTTACACGAATGTTTCAAATGGAGCGGAGTTTTAAAGCAGCTCCGCGCTAATCAAATAAGCATCTTACATGCTAAAACATTAAAAGAAGGCACATTAATACAGCCTGAGTCGGTAAACGACCACAGGCGCCTTACTAAGTACCTCTCAGAGGTACAATTAGATTTTCACACATACGCGCTCGATGAGGAGCGCGTATTACGTGTAGTAATCTCCAACATTCCCGTTAAGATTACCGCGGAGGAGGTCTTAGAAGATCTCCACGCGAAAGGATTACCAGTCGAGTCCGTAGCTCGAATGAATAACACAGCACTTAAAAAAACAAACGATAAAGTGCACAGTGTTCTACCGTTAAATGCTGATGTCGAAAGATCTATCAGCTGAAAGAGGTTTTAAAACTCCGCGACATTAGAGTCGAGGCCCCCCACCGTAAGGCATACCCCGGACAGTGTCACAACTGTCAGAGGTACGGGCAATCTTCTCGCAGTTGTTATGCACAATCGCGGTGCTGC
>LUGF01053371.1:0-11365 GCA_001625245.1 Calycopis cecrops
CTCACACACGTATACCTGTCGTTTGACGTGTACACGTGGCATCCGGGTTCACCACACGAACCCATCATCACCGATCTAAAGGAATCCGAGCGTAACGTCGACGAGGCATTGGGATTTTTGGAAATGTGTACATCGTGCGCCCGCCAATTTTTGGAGGAAAATTTCAAACGAGACGCACGCTTCAACCTGATCTACAACAATTGCCAAATACAAGTGGGGTACGCGGGTGAAACGGTGTGCGCGGCGGGCGCGTTGGTTTCCCTGCTGCTGTATAAGTAGTTGTACTCTACGTGTAATCTTTTTGGTGATGAGTCTGGTGTGTTGCGTGACACTGTTAAAGGTCGACCGAAGTCATCATCGTCGTCGATCTGTTGGTGGTGGTGGTGGTGGTGGTCGAGCGCGAGCTCTCTACTCGTTTTGGCAGTGTCCGCATGTATGGGCATGGGCAGCACGTGCAGACGTTTACAATAAGATGGTCGACACCAATAGGTTCCCTCGCGTCTCGAACGGCTGGAGTAGCATGTTTCGCGACTACCGCGTGTTGCTCGCGCTCACGGCGATTGTTTTGCTCGTCATCGTATCATGTTGTATGATTTATTACAGCCATTCCTCGAAAAAGACCGATGAGCTGACCGCCGCCACCACCACCACAGAAGCCGACAAAGGTTTCGGACTGTTCAACTCTTCCCTTTGAAATCATCGTCGATAGGCCAATGAAAAAAAGAAAAAATTGGCGAAAATGCACATATAACACACGGAAGAAATAAAAAACAACAAATTACTATAAAATAAATGTATTTTTATATCACTTTCTTCTTTTACACGAGAGAGAGCCACGTAAATTTCTTCCTTGGTGGTTTTATTTACGTTGAGATATATTTTTTTATTAGTATAGGTGAGACCCTGAGATTGAAAAATATTTTGAGCGATCGCCATCTGAAGCGGGTAACCGTATAATTTACGCGAAGTCATCGACTTTCCGTATTTCTTTTTTGTTTCGGGATCTAGGGCGTTCAAATACACGTGTTTGTTACTGCAGAATAAACGCATCTGAAATATCTGCGGCCGTACCACGCCAGACCGCGAGTGTTGCACATGACCAACCGATCTTCGTGTCGACCCAAGTATGTCAAAATATCGCCTCTCTTGCATGTCACGTCGTTCTCAAGAAAGACGTAATCGGCGCCGCGGATCAGCGGCAAGACGGGCACGCGGTCCTGTTTGAAGAGCGACGTGACCGTGAACGCTTCACCTTGCCGGTTGTACGCCACGAATCGTATGGGCACAAACTCGACGCTGTCCGGCGAATGCGAGTGTATCAGGCCGGCGTAGATCATGCAGAGTCTGTGTTTGCTGAGATTGCGTCTCGCCAAAAAAGAGCGTGTCGTTGATCTTGAGGTGCCAACGCCTCAACCATTCCATAATCTCCGGTTTGTTGTCGAGCGCAAAATTGGCAAAAATACTCTCGGTGGAGTGCAGCGGCCACGGTGCGTTCTCGTTGTCGTTTTTGTTGTCGTCTTTGCTGTCGGCGGCGGCGGCGACGAGGAATCGACACTCCGGCATGGGATCATCGAACGGATAATTCAACTCGACCATCGGACGGTCGCTCCACACGTCGGCGGGCAAGTGTTTGACCAAAAGTTCGTAGATGGCCCGCGTCGAAGGAGCCATTCGCACTCATTCCATGAGGGTCGCGTATCCGGGATAAGAGAATCGACACGCAGACGTCATTCGAAAAACGCGAACTACCAGATCACGCACTAGAAAATTGTTCGCCTCGGATCTATATTGAATGGGAGGCAGCTGATGGGGATCACCCAAGAGCACAATGTCCAGCCGTTGTTTGGCCATCTGTCGCCAGTGTTGCAACACGAGCAGCATCATTTTGATCATGGACACGGCCAACGTCGAGTACTCGTCTATGAGCAGGGTGTCGACGTTTCGCGGAAACGTGCTTTCGCAAACATCTGCTCCTCGCGGGCGGTCTCGAACAACGTTTGAACGGTGTCCAACTCGAGTCCGTTCACGGTCAGTTGAAACACATACAGGCCCATCGAGACGGGCAACTTTAAGAGTGCTAAAAACATGCTGGCGAACGTTATACTTTTAGAGTGAAGCCACACGGTGCGGTGCGGCGCCGCACCGTAAACATTTTGCCATATCACTGTACACATGTGGTATGCGGCGCCGGAACGTACCGTCTGGCACATGATTGATTTTTATATGCAGGACGCCGCGGCGGCACCGCACCGGCGCCGCGCCGCGACCGTACCGCACCGTGTGGCTTCACTCTTCAGTCGAACTCGTACGACATGTGGCGACACAGGGATTTTTTTACGGTACAATACAAAACGCGACGACCCGCGTCTTGTAAAAATCCAATCAACTGTGACTTGCCCGAACCGCTCGGTCCTTCCACGAGAACCGTAGTTCCGTACGCACAGGACGATGATGCATTATCTTTATTTTTATATAAAAGATATTCGAGTATTTCCTTTTGATTGGCGGTCGGCTCTAAACTCGTGCCCTTGCACATTGTACGCGGTATATTCATATGGTACTTGTTGAGCAACGCGTTGATCGGTCGATATGTAGTCGAAAAGCCGTCTTTCGCCGCCGCTTCGTATAGTGTTTGTTCGATGACATTCCTTTTTTTATTGATTACCATATTCATCGTCACGCGCCTCGGTCTCTTTGGCGAGTACGATGCACGATCACTACTAGACTGCTCCGCTAGGTGTTTGAACTCTTTTGTCGACTATATTTAGTCACAATGGACACGAGTGCGACGAACGACCTACTAAGGTATAAACTCAGACCGCCAAGTGGATCGGCGTCGCCACGCGTGATGTTCGCGGCGTGGATCATCGGCACAAAGCTCGGTCGCATCTCTCCCCGTGATGGAACCACAACTGCTGCCGCTGAAGAAACAACCAAAGGCGCCCGCGACAATTTACATGTTTCGCGAGTCCAAGGTCGATCGGTAAAATAGAACAAAACTATTGAATTTAAGCGATATTAAAAAAAATCGTCATATCAAATTTAGTTCATATGTTATTTATTCGTACATATTGATTAAACTAACACGCAACACATGTGTAATAATGAAAAATAATAAATAAATACATTGTTTTGCGTTGACTCATCTCGTCAAGAAAACTAACGCAGCGTAGGTACCGATACCACCGTGGGGTAGGGCGCAGACTTGACTGGTTTTAGTCTTATCCCGACGGCACACGCACAGTCTGCGCTATGAAGGCCGAGATTATTGTGGATATTATCTAGAAAACGTGACATTCACCTCTCACGAGCGCTACTACTGACCTGCTATTACTACTAGTTTTACGCCTCTAAATCCTGTGCCTTTTCCGTATGACGAATGAAAGCGAAAGGCGTAAGAGTATATTTAATGTCCTTGGACATATTCTATGCTATTTAAAGATCGATACACACTGTACTATTCTCTATAAGCCGACACGGTCGTCCAATCGATAGGACAGTCGAGATTTTTGTAGGTAACATATGTTTTTTTTAACATATTTTTTGTAGTAGGAATAAAAAAAAAGGTGGCTACAAATCAATAGGAACGATAATCTAGTTGGTATATGTCCACCAGAGCATCCGGGCGAGTGTACAGTTCACTCTCTTTGAAACAGGCTATCGTGCCCGCGATGTACTCTCCGTTCGGAGCGGGTATGAAGGTGGTGCAGCCGACGTACTTTGAGTAGCCGGGTAAGGGTTTAAAAGATTTATCGCACGGACACACGAAACTGTCTACGATCGTCGAAGACTCCCCGTCCCGGCGACGGCCGGTGTGTCGCGGTGGTGGTCGGACTCGTTCACGGCCGCAGACAAAAGTCTCACCTCACAATCGGTGGCAGATGTTCCTTGTGCATGTCGCCGGCGGCGGCGGAGGCCGTGTCCAATACGAGAACCCAGCGGTACATCAACAATCCCGAAATTAACACTACGATGGACCACATCTTACGGTACACGACCGTTGGACGGGCTGTTGTGTTCACAGTGTTCACTATTTAATAGTACATTGCTTATATGATAAATTCATTATTTTTGACACTTAAAACTTTAATTTACAGTCGCACGTTTAAATACTATATTTTCATGCTTCATTAAAAAAAAATCCCATTGCTGCCACTCTAAACGAGCATTCCAATTGAAATGAATGATTCATATTAATATGAAATGAAAATGTTTCTATCTTCTATCTGAAGATAGATCTCATTTTTCTATGATGAAGTCACAGAAACAAAGAAACAAGATAGGGTATGAAGGACATGGTATAATGTCAGTAGGAATAGGTAACATTTCAAACAACTTACATAACTTCTCATTGCTATCAAAAATGTTTGACGCATAAGGATGATAGTTTGTTGGCATATGTTGGCATTTTGCTGCGCCGTCCTTACTTTATCCCGCTCAGCGTCTTCAACTATGAGATAAACATATATAATATTATAATGTAAAACATGATTTATACGCAATAGAGACTATAAAATTGTTACGGTGAATGTTGAACCTCTGTGAATGTCGGTCCTATTACAATGTTGCAATATCAATGTTCCATTTTAAACGCATACCTTATCTTAGTGTTAATTAGTGTTAACTTAGTGTTAATTTCGGGATTGTTGATGTACCGCTGGGTTCTCGTATTGGACACGGCCTCCGCCGCCGCCGGCGACATGCACAAGGAACATCTGCCACCGATTGTGAGGTGAGACTTTTGTCTGCGGCCGTGAACGAGTCCGACCACCACCGCGACACACCGGCCGTCGCCGGGACGGGGAGTCTTCGACGATCGTAGACAGTTTCGTGTGTCCGTGCGTTAAATCTTTTAAACCCTTACCCGGCTACTCAAAGTACGTCGGCTGCACCACCTTCATACCCGCTCCGAACGGAGAGTACATCGCGGGCACGATAGCCTGTTTCAAAGAACTGTACACTCGCCCGGATGCTCTGGTGGACAGATACCAACTAGATTATCGTTCCTATTGATTTGAAGCCGACCTTTCTTTTATTACTACAAAAAATATGTTAAAAAAACATAATTTGTTACCTAAAAAATAGTACAGTGCGCATCGATCTTATTTAGTTTAGCGCTCGTGCGCGGCGCATACTTTGCGTGTGCCGTCGTCGGCGTAAAACAAAAACGTCGTAACTTAAACTAAGACGTCTAAAGAGTCCGCGTCGCTTAAATTTAATAATTTAACTTATTAGTGTTGTTTTATTTTGCTGATCGATCTTAGACTGGCGAAACATGTAGGTTGTCGCGGGCACCTTTGGTTGTTTCTTCGGCGGCGGCTGTTTCCCTCGCGGGGAGCGATACGAGCGAGGCGCTCGCCAGCTTTCTGCCGACGATCCACGCCGTGAACATCACCGTGCCGACGACCACGGTGGTGGCGCCGATCCACTTGGCGGTCCGAGTTAATACCTTAGTAGGTCGTTCGTCCGTCACACTCGGTCCGTTCTGACTAAATATAGTCGACAAAAGTTTTCAAACACCGTGGGATGCTCGTACATAAAACACTCGCCGTTTCGTTTATTTTTTTCCATCACATAGGCCAGCATTTTTGTTATGCCGCCATACTTGAAGATTCCGGTGAACGCGGGCGAGTAGCAATCGAGCGAGCCCCTCTATGTGATTGCAGTTCGGAGGCGGCGGTTCGCGGTCCACCGGCCGTCCAGTCCAGTGGCCGTCCGGCCACTTTCATGAGGACGTTGCACACGAAAGCGCACAGTGTGTCGTGCCGTCCGATTCCAACTCTCGCACGAAGCCGGCGGCCAGGGCGTCGGCCGTCGTGTTAGATTTCCATACAATATCTAATTTTGGTTCCCTTGCACCCGCGGATATATGTCTGAGAGCGACGTTTGTATACTCGAAATTGAAATGTTTCTTCACCGTATTCATCGTATTGAGACTTTTGAGATAATCGGTACGAAACTGTTCAACGACGCTCGCGGTTAAGTTGGGTAATTTTCTGTTTAAAAGACGTCATCTCACGTCTTACCGAGGTCATCTCCACCCTCAACAACCTCATCTTTTCTGCTAGACTAAACTGTGCGGTAGCTTCGCCCGAGTTCGCATCCTTAAAAAGTTCGCCCGGGTTGGTATCGGTAACAGCAGAGCTTGGCGATTTTTGGGATCCGCCGTATTTGTGTCGGCAATTGTTAACCATCCATTTGGATAAGTTCCTAGCATCAAAGTCGGCCAAGCAGGATTTATGGTAGACCATTACGCATTTAAAGTATATGGTTGCACATCGATACAGTACAAGATGTAAAACGACAGGTCTAGTCGAAATGAGTCATCATTCTATTTTTGCGCATGGAGCGCATATTTTACTGAGCGAATTGTATTTGTATACAGTAAATATAAACTGCCTTACAATTTGTCCGCGACGACGAGTCGCAATGTACAAGGCCTGTAAGCATTCTTTATATAGAATGATGACTCATCTAGATTAGTTTGTGCGAGGTAGTGCTATGTTGCTTTGTTGTAGACTGATTGGGCCGGCGTGACCAGGGACCTCTCGTTCATAAGCACTCGCAAATACATTTACATAGTCTCTATAAGATTGTCAATGTGTGTCGGTAACGAAGGACTCGTGTAGACCTGACGTTTTACATCTTGCACTGTACTGATGCTGATGATATCGGCACAATACGGTAGACGTCCCCGCCTGTACTATGTAAATAACAAAAAAATAGAATGATGATTCGTCTCGACCAGTTTATGAGAGTTTGTGTGCTATGATGCTATGTCACCTCGAACCCGCGCACTCTCGCGTCGCGCACAACAGTCGACCGAGCTCGCAGCGGTCTAGAATGCACATGGTACGAGCACATGCGTGTCTTTTGCCCGTAGACGTGAAGGATTACTCATCGCTACCAGATCTGCTATGGTCACGTACGCTTCAACCTGATCTACAACAATTGTCAAATACAACTGGGGTACGCGGGTGAAACGGTGTGCGCGGTGGGCGCGTTGGTTTCCCTGTTCCTGTATAGTTGTACTCTACGTGTAATCTGTTTGGTGGTGACTCTGGTGTGTTGCGTGACACTGTTAAAGATCAACCGAAGTCGTCGTCGTAGGTCGTGTGGTCGAGCTCGAGCTCTCTACTCGTTTTGGCAGTGTCCGCATGTAGTGGTGGGCAGCACGTGCAGACGTCTACAATAAGATGGTCGACTCGAACGGCTGGAGTAACATGTTTCGCGACTACCGCATGTGGCTCGCGCTCGCCGAATTTCTTTGGCGCTTCTTCTCGTTGTGCTACACGATTAACTTCAAGTATTTCTCGAAGAAGACCGATGAGCTGGCCAACACCACCGCCGCCTCCGCCACCACAGAAGCCGACAAAGTGTTCGCCCTGTTTCACATTTCCCTTTGAAATTGTCGTCGATAGGCGGACAAAAAAAAAGAAAATTAGTTAAAACTTACATATTATACACGGAAGAAATAATGAAACACTAGAAATTACCAATAAATATATTTTTATGTCAGTTTCGTCTTTTACACGAGAGTGAGCCACGTAAATTTCTTCCTTGGTGGTTTTATTTACATTTTCAACGTTTCGGAGTGGGAGTAATTCGAATTGCTCATTCGCACCTCAACGGCGACTAGCGAAAGACGCCAAGAAAAATAAAATAAAATACACTTAAATAAATATGCAGCGGTTTCGTCACAGTACGAGTCGCGTTCATGTACCTACGTGGTAGTAGGTACCGGTGCTGGCACGTCAGGGCAGTGCAAGTTGTAAAAAAAAAACGATAAACCTAATTGAAATTAGTCATAATTGTATTTTTACTCATTACGCATATCCGAAATTTATTGCATCAGTCTGTAAAACAGCATAGCACTACCTCTCACAAACTAGTCGAGATGAGTCATCGTTCTCTAGATTAAACATTTCAAGGTCACCCAATATACTCGTACGTTTTCGCTCGGTGAATCTTTGTGAGGACGAAGCGATTCAATCATGCTAAATCGTTTGCGGACAAACTGTGACGCAGTCTGTATTTACTATATACAAGTCCCCGCCCCCTCCGTAATTACTATTGCTATATTTAATTTTTTATTTTTGGTAGGCAGGCGTGGTTCTCTTTATATTTTTATCCTTCATTGTACAACAGCCGGACAAAAATGAATCGCGCGCGAAGCCATCGCTCAATTTATAGAAAACTTCAAGGCTATCCCCACTCTTCATACATTTTTAGCATTTCGGAGTGGGGGTAACTCGAATGGCTCAGTCGCTCTTAGACTGCGACTAGCGGAAGACGCCAAGAAAAATAAAAATCAAATACAATACACGCTAAAAACACATGCAGCGATTTCGTCTCAATACGAGTAATGTTAATGTACACGGTTGCACATCGATTCTATACAAGAGGTAAAACGATAGTTCTAGTTGAAATCATTCTAGTTTTGCACATTGAGCGCATATTTTACCGCATAAGTTGGAATGCTAGAGCAGACTGCTCGTCGTTCACTACGCTACTCGGAGACTGCGGTGAGACGGGCTCTCGACGCACACTGGCCCGCGGTGGATGCGGAGTGCCGCCGCTTGTACACGAGTCGTATGACAGGCCCGTCGGCCGCCACCGCGGCGATGGCTATAGACGGCGGCTGTCGTGGCTCTCTCACGACAACGACGACGGTGTTCCTATTAAAGCGGCGCAAAGTCAACAGGCTACCCGTCCTCACACACGTGTACCTGTCGTTTGACGTGTACACGTGGCATCCGGGTTCGCCACACGAGCCACATTTCCGATCTAAAGGAATACGAGCGTAACGTCGACGAGGTATTGGGATTTTTGGAAATGTGTACATCGTGCGCCCGCCAATTTATGGAGGAAAATTTCAAACGAGACGCACGCTTCAATCAGATCTACAATAATTGTCAAATACAACTGGGGTACGCGGGTGAAACGGTGTGCGCGGCGGGCGCGTTGGTACTCTACGTGTAAACTGTTTGGTTGTGACTCTGGTGTGTTGCGTGACACTGTTAAAGATCGACCGAAGTCGTCGTCGTAGCTCGTGTGGTCGAGCTCGAGCTCTCTACTCGTTTTGACAGTGTCCGCATGTAGTGGTGGGCAGCACGTGCAGACGTCTACAATAAGATGGTCGACTCGAACTGCTGGAGTAACATGTTTCGCGACTACCGCATGTGGCTCGCGCTCGCCGAATTTCTTTGGCGCTTCTTCTCGTTGTGCTATACGATTAAACACAAGTATTTCTCGAAGAAGACCGATAAGCAGGCTAACACCACCGCCGTCTCCGCCACCACAGAAGCCAACAAAGTGTTCGCCCTCTTTCACATTTCCCTTTGAAATTGTCGTCGATAGGCGAACAAAAAAAAAAAAGAAAATTAGTTAAAACTCACATATTATACACGGAAGAAATAATGAAACACTAGAAATTACCATAAAAGAAATATATTTTTTATTACAGTCTCAAGACAGTTTAGTATTTCTTTATGGTATCGGGGTCTAGGGCCTTCAAAAACATATACCTACTTGTTACTGTAGAATAAATGCATCTGAAATATCTGCGGCCGTACGCAGATCAGGAGACTGCGAGTGGTGCACATGATGAACCGATCTTCACACGTCGTTCTGAAGAAAGACCCATGTAAAACTTGCCCGCCTCTAGCAGGTCCGGCACCTTCTGTGACAGACCAGTGTGTAGCCGGCGGTGGCGGAGGCCGTGTCCAATACGAGAACCCAGCGGTACATCAACAATCCCGAAATGAACACTAAGGTGGACCACACCTTACGATCTCACGACAGTTGGATGGGCTGTAAACTCGCCCAGTATCTGCTCGTGACCAGTCTGATAGTGGAAGTGCTATTAATGTTTGCGTGCGCGCAATCTGAATCGAAACATTTATGCGTGTTTCTAGAGCTAGTTTCGCTAGGTTTTATCGTTCATCAATTATACATTGCAATACAAAGTATGAGCGCTTGTAAAAAAACGGCTCGCCGGCGCATGGCGATGATGGTCGTCCGAAGAGCTGTCAAGAGTCTCGGAGTTTGAGAACTTGTAAGCCGGAATCTCGACGGAATAAAAACTATCGGGATCATAGCCACGTTTGAATGTTTTTGCAAACATTACAATTTTAAGGTAAATTGTAGGATGTTCCCCTTTAAGCCGCTGTAGATTCTCCAGAATGACATCGTCCTGGATGTCGTGGGTGTCGCGCAAGCGAGCCAACAGTAGCTCGGCGTTGCCGCAATATACGCTTGGAACCAAGGCGTGAGGTGATCGGTTGTCGGTGAAAAGCGGGATGGTCTATAGTCAAGCCGCAAGTGCCCGGCAATATAGTCATATGACAGACGGCACCGAGACAATATCCGTTTCGCGGTATGGGTAGCTTTCCGTCGTACAATTGCGGATAGAAATAGCCGACGTCGTCGTGACATAGCGTGTAATCCACCACGCGTTCCTTTATGATTTCTTTTATCAGTCGACCGTTGGCGACGCCTCCGTTGGCTTTTTTGAATTGAAATTTTACAAACGGATCTCGCGCGAGCGCTTGCACGTTTAACGTTATGGCAGACTTGCGACCGATTGCGTTTAAAAATTCTTCAAACGTTGCCATATCTCACTAGTACGTATGGCGCGCGCATCGCGCAACAATAAGGTGTATTCCGAGTATATATAAAAAAACAAATATAATGTCGAGACTCTCGATCAACGATATATTTATTTTATTACTCGGACTATCTTTCTGGTTGATGGCGGGCTGGCGGGGCTAGTCGATCAAACGCGCTAAGGCTCGTCGGGAACCATCGTCGTCGCCGTCAGGCTTTGTGTTCAAAAAGGAATGGTGCGACACCGTCGGCGAGTTCGATAGCGTGGGCGGGATGTGCGCGATTTGCTTTTGTTATCTGGTGCGCAATGGCAAATTCTCGCCAAGTCCGGCGATCGATTTCGTATCGATCCGCGACTCAGAACACTCAAAAACTTTAGCCTGTTGGAAAAGTCCTCGACTGCGGTGCAGAATTGGCTGAAGCTCGGATTCGACGAGCGTAAACGTGCATACATCGACGGATTGTATTGCGAATCGATGACGGTGGGCAGGTGGATGGAAATAATGGCCACCGGAGACAATTGTTCTTTCGATCTCAACACGCTGTCACCCGTGGATCGTAACGATAGGCGCAAAGTCAAGTCCAGCAAAGGTGTAGAAACGTGTCAGAGAGAGACGTACGACTACGCCGAAGCGATATTGACGAACGACCGACTGATCGGCAACAACGGCAGCAGATGTAACGCTCTACTTTACATGGCAACCGCGCCCACCGTCCGAGTCGACGCACCGAATATCGTATATTTCTTGCGCTACGA
>LUGF01053371.1:14327-26620 GCA_001625245.1 Calycopis cecrops
CGATTGTGAAGTGAAACTTTTGTCTGCGGCCGTGAACGAGTCCGACCACCTCCGCGACACACCGGTCGTCGCCGGGACGGGGAGTTTTCGACGATCGTAGACAGTTTCGTGTGCCCGTGCGTTCAATCTTTTAAACCCTTACCCGCCTACTCAAAGTACGTCGGCTGCACCACCTTCATACCCTCTCCGAACGGAGAGTACATCGCGGACACGATAGCCTGTTTCAAAGAGAGTGAACACTGAAATGTACACTCGCACACTCTAAAACCAGTAGAGTCCGCGCCCATCCAGCCCAGTGGTAGGTAGGTACGTTTTGAAAAAAAGTTTTGTTTAATGTCGCTTAAATTTAATAATTTAACTTATTAGTGTTGTTTTATTTTGCCGATCGATCTTAGACTGGCGAAACATGCAGGTTGTCGCGGGCACCTTTGGTTGTTTCTTCGGCGGCGGCTGTTTCCCTCGCGGGGAGCGATACGAGCGAGGCGCTCGCCAGCTTTCTGCCGACGATCCACGCTGTGAACATCACCGTGCCGACGACCACGGTGGTGGCGCCGATCCACTTGGCGGTCCGAGTTAATACCTTAGTAGGTCGTTCGTCCGTCACATTCGGGTTCTGACTAAATATAGTCGACAAAAGATTTCAAACACCGTGGGATGCTAGTACATAAAACACTCGCCGTTTCGTTTATTTTTTTCCATCACATAGGCCAGCTGCACGGATTCATTGGCGTCCGCGCTCGGTAGACTAGACTCGACGATGCACGACGATGATCCTGTACAGTAACGTTTCTATTCATCGGAATTTTTTACCAAACGCACACCGCGCATTTTTGTTATGCCGCCATACTTGAAGATTCCGGTGAACGCAATCGAGCGAGCCCCTCTATGTGATTGCAGTTCGGAGGCGGCGGTTCGCGGTCGTATATCGAGGCCACTTTCATGAGGACGTCGCGCACGAAAGCGCACAGTGTGCCGTCCGATTCCAACTCTCGCACGAAGCCGGCGGCCAGGGCGTCGGTCGTCGTGTTAGATTTCCATACATTATCTAATTTTGGTTCCCTTGCACCCGCGGATATATGTCTGAGAGCGACGTTTGTATACTCGAAATTGAAATGTTTCTTCATCGTATATTCGTCGTATTCATCGTATTGAGACTTTTGAGATAATCGGTACGAAACTGTTCAACGACGCTTGAGGGACTGTTACGTTTCAAAATTTCCCACATCCACGACAAATAGAACAACGTATGCATCCTTATACAAAAAAATTGTTAAACTTTTTCTCTTTATATCGTAATTTTTATTTATTTTTATAAAGCATAGTATAATTATACACCTCAAAATACAAAGCGTATTTTGTACTAAGGAAAATTAACTCCGATAAAACGCTCTTCGCTTATCGTTCGCACCATTCGCCAACAGGAAAACATAAAACATAAGGCATGCGTTCATAATGGAACATTGATGTTGTGACGTTGTAATAGGACCGACATTCACCGAGGTTTAAACATTTACCGTAACATATACAATAAATTATATTATAATGTATGCAACATAATAATATGAGATTATCATAGAAACGTTAGTTCGTCTGAGCAATATTTTTATTATGTGACGATAAAACGAAAATAATAGAGTTGCATCACGGTGTAAAAAACAAGTTAAATGTCCCTTCATAAATAAGTTAGTAAGGCGTAAGACTATTATGCTGTAGGTTACATAGTTATGAATTCCTAATATTACTTATATTAGGAATTCATAACTATGTAACCTAACTATTGACGAACGGGATTTGTGCAAACAGTTTTCACTATTTCGCTCGCGCAGTATATCATCTCACAACGATCTACGCGCAAGTCGTACCATTATCAGCCGCGGCCGCTCCTTATCGCCTGCGTCATGACGTCTCGGGCCCTTACGATCGGCGCTGACTACTTATGTCATTCTCATCGATCGCGGCGCGGGCGGTCCGCTGCGAGGACGTGCTCGGCACGTTGACTGGGCAGGCGCGCGGTTTCGCCGTGCGCCTATACCAGTTTCTCCATCACCCCCGCTATCTCAATATCGTCAAGGAGATGTTCTTGCTCGAGATCGTTCAGTTCGGCTTTTAAGTAATCAATAGTGTCCATAAGGGATTTGGATTCAGTGACTGTGTGAGTGCTGTTATTGGTAAGTTATTGCTCTATTTGGAACACGCATAATTCCACAGCGTCAATTCGTATATTAAAATCAGCCATATTGATGTTAAGTTGGGTAATTTCCTGTTTAAAATACGTCATATCACGTCTTACCGAGGCCATCTCCACCCTCAACAATCTCATCTCTTCTGCTAGACTAAGCTGTGCGGTAGAAATCAAAATCAAAATATTTTTATTCAAAATAGAACTTGAAAAATTGCTTTTTGAACGTCAAAAAATTCCATCTACCACCGGTTCAACCCTAGCCCTGTCCTGTAGCTTCACCCGAGTTCGCATTCTTAAAAAGTTCACTCGGGTTGGTATCGGCAACAGCAGAGCTTGGCGATTTTTTGGATCCGCCGTATTTGTCGCGGCAATCGTTAACCATCCATTTGGATAAGTTCCGAGCATCAAAGTCGGCCAAGCAGGATTTATGGGAGACCATTACGCATATAAAGTATATGGTTGCACATCGATACAGTACAAGATGTAAAACAACAGGTTACTCATGTGCAACAGGTCTAGTCGAAATGAGTCATCATTTTATTTTTGAGCATTGCGCCGATATTTATTGTCGACTCAATTAGTCTACAAAGCAGCATAGCATTACCTCTCACAAACTCGTCGAGATGAGTCATCATTCTCTAGATATAGAATTTCAAGGCCAGCCAATATACTCGTAATTACGTACGTACATGATACGTACGAGTTTGCATAAATACAATTATTTCCTCTCGAGTATAACTTCGTGCCGACTGCGCCTTGCGTGTCTCGCTCGCTCGCGCGATTCGCATAAGTGAACGTAGGAATGCTAGAGCAGACGACTCGTCGTTCACTACGCTACTCGGAGACTGCGGTGAGACGGGCTATCGAGGCACACTGGCCCGTGGTGGACGCGGACCGCCACTTGTACGCGAGTCGTGTGACAGGCCCGTCCGCGGCGACGATGGCTATTGACAGCGGCTGCCGTGGCTCTCGCACGACGACGACGACGACGGTGTTCCCATTAAAGCGGCGCAAGGTTCACAGGCTACCCATCCTCACACACGTGTATCTGTCGTTTGACGTGTACACCTGGCATCGGGGTTCGCCACACGAGCCCATCATCACCGATCTAAAGGAATCCGAGCGCAGCGTGAACGAGGTATTGGAATTTTTGGAAATGTGCACGCACGTACGTCGTACGCCCGCCACTTTATAAAGGGAAATTTCAAACGAGACGCACGCTTCAACCTGATCTACAACAATTGTCAAGTACAACTGGGGTACGCGGGTGAAACGGTGTGCGCGGCGGGCGCGTTGGTTTCCCTGCTGCTGTATAGTTGTACTCTACGTGTAATCTGTTTGGTGGTGAGTCTGGTGTGTTGCGTGACACAGTTAAAGGTCGGCCGAAGTCGGAGTCGCCGGTCGGGTGGTGGAGCTCGAGCTCTCTACTCGTTTTGGCAGTGTCCGCATGTAGTGGTGGGCAGCACGTGCAGACGTCTACAATAAGATGGTCGACTCGAACGGCTGGAGTAACATGTTTCGCGACTACCGCATGTGGCTCGCGCTCGCCGAATTTCTTTGGCGCTTCTTCTTGTTGTGCTATACGATTTACCACAAGTATTTCTCGAAGAAGACCTATGAGCTGGCCAACACCACTGCTGCCTCCGCCACCACAGAAGCCGACAAAGTGTTCGCCCTGTTTCACATTTCCCTTTGAAATTGTCTTCGATAGGCGAACGAAAAAAAAAAGAAAGTTAGTTAAAATTCACATATTATACACGGAAGAAATAATGAAACACTAGAAATTACCATAAAAGAAATATATTTTTTTATTACACTCTCGTCTTTTACACGAGAGAGAGCCACGTAGATTTCTTCCTTGGTGGTTTTGTTTACGTTGAGATATATTTTTTTATTAGTATAGGTGGTCAATCGAGCAACCGGACGCCACAGATTCAGATAAACGGCTGGCAACATATTTTTTTCTCTTCAGTTTACACTACTTATTCAACACGTTTTTTGATCTGCCGACTGCCAAGGCGAGACTGAGGATGATGGTAAAAAAAACCTGGTATATATATAATGTCGTGAGACTCATACCCCATCCTCCCACAGCCGGTATTCAAAGTTGATTAAATAAATTGTAAATCCGCTCTTCGCTCATCACTCGCACTATTCGCCAACATGAATCATTAAAGATAAGGTATGCGTTCATAATGGAACATTGATATTGCAACATTGTAATAGGACCGACATTTACCGAGGTTTCAACGTTCACCGTAACATAGATATATATTTTATAGTCTCTATTGCAAATAAATTATGTTTATCATTGTAATATTATATATGTTTGTGTTACAGATGAAGATGCCGAGCGGGATAAAGTATGGACGGCGCAGCAGAATGCCAACATTTTCCAACAAACTATCATCCTTATGCGTCGAACATTTTTGATAGCAATGAGAAGTTATGTAAGTTCTTTGAAATGTTACCTATTCCTACTGACATTATACCATATCCTTCATGCCCTATCTTGTTTTTTGTTTCTGTGACTTTATCATAGAAAAATGAGAACTATCTTCAGATCTGTCAAGAAACATTTTCATTTCATATTAATAAAGATTTATTTCAAATGGAATGCTCGGCTTTAGAGTTAGAGCAGCATTGGGATTCAAATCTTTTAATGAAGCATGAAAATTAGGGTAGTATTTAAACGAGTGACTGTAAATTTAAGTTTTAAGTGTCAAAAATAATGAATTTAGCTTATAAGTATAATCACTAAGTGAGCGACTGACTGTGAGCGTCGAGAAATGAACAGAACAGCAACTTACAAACATTTATTTGAGCTACTTAAAATACAAAATGAGAAACTTTAACCCAAAAATGAAAAACTCTGGAACTACTGGTCCGATTTGAAAAATTCTTTCAGTATTAGTTAGTATATTTAGCGACGAAGGCTATAGCCTCCATTTTAACCGACTGCGGTAAAAAAACGGATTCACATAAACGAAGTTACGGCCGTCTTCTATTTTTAATAAAACCTTACGAGATACCGGCGTAAAGTGACAGCTGCGCTGTCGCGTTTCGTAGGGTGTGTAAGTAGCCGGTAACCTATGGTGGGAGAAGGAAGGAGGGAAAAACGTTTGTGTAAAGTCTATGCGTATGTCTAGGGGCATCGGTAGTCATAAAATGACTCCGGCAGCTCGTTTCCTTATACTATAAAAAAATAATAATATTGCATTGACATGCGTTTAACAAATGCATGCAAAATTTTAGCTCAATCGGTAGCGAAAAGTGGGTCAAATTGATACTGCAGGATTTCACACAGCCAATAGACTTTACACGTTTAATAAATCTAACAAAAATGAAATCTTATTTAAAAAAAATATTATTTTTCAGAAATATTTCCTCGTTCGCCTGTTTGCATACTTGATAACGGGGTTCTTGATAGGCAAGGTGTACTACATGGCGGGCAGCGACGCCTCCACCCTCATCGGCAACGGCAGTGCCGTCTACTCCTGCACACTGTTTGTTATTTACGCAGCACTCATGTACATCACACTCGTGTGTAAGTATATCATTTATCAAGAGGCAGTGCCACGCTGCATGCATGTGTCTAGGCCCGTGGCATGTAGGTACCCTAAGGACTTGTGTTAAGGGTACTAGACAACGGAAACATATTTAAGTTTTTTTTTAATTTGAGATTATATTACATAGATAAACATCCAAGACCAAGGCGGGATTCGAACCCGCGACCCCTGGCGCAACATGCTCTCATGTCTCAACAGTCAACAAGGACGACAGTCGTAACGTTTATGTTATATTTTGATTCACTTTCATGTCATTTACATCTTTTTCGCCTTATAACCCAGGAGTTGTCATAGCTCATAGTGTGTGCCTCGACATCTTGCTGTGCCTTACATATAGTGTGTGCTTGGACTCCCTCTGTGGCCTACATACCGTACCAAGCAAATTTCCTGTATTGGCATGTCAGATACCACTTTACACACACGCGCCGCCCAATGCGGCTAGCATTACTTAAACGATACCGGCGTAAAGTGACAGTTGTGATGTCGCGTTTCGTGCGGTGTGTGAGTAGAACCATGGAAGAGGGAGAGCAACGCATCTGTATCTCTGTGCGGATGTTTATGGGCGTCGGTCATGACGTCATGAAAATGGCTCCGACTGCTCGTTTGCCCCCTTATACTATATAAAAATATATCATTGCTTTGTTTTGGACAAGGACTTATGATATAGAACCGAAAAAGAGTCGATTACAGCTTTATCATAACGATTTTGAATTTTTCATCAATTTGTACCTATAAGTACCTATTCAGTGACTTACGCGAAAAATGACATTTAACAGTAAACCTTCTAGCTTACCGACTCGCTATAGAACGATCTACAGTTAGAATATCAGAGGGTACTTCCGTAACATAACCTTCGGAACCTGTGAATGAAAATATCACACGTAGTGCAAAGAATAAGTTCTTCAAAGTGGTATCTGGCATGCCAATACAGGAAATTTTATTGGTACGGTATGTAGGCCACAGAGGGAGTCCAAGCACACACTATATGTAAGGCACAGCAAGATGTCGAGGCACACACTATGAGCTATGACAACTCCTGGGTTATAAGGCGAAAAAGATGTAAATGACATGAAAGTGAATCAAAATATAACATAAACGTTACGACTGTCGTCCTTGTTGACTGTTGAGACATGAGAGCATGTTGCGCCAGGGGTCGCGGGTTCGAATCCCGCCTTGGTCTTGGATGTTTATCTATGTAATATAATCTCAAATAAAAAAAAATTAAATATGTTTCTATTGTCTAGTATCCTTAACACAAGTCCTTACGGTACCTACACTACGGCCTAGACTAACGTAGAGTGATAAGTCCACAGATATATTATTACTATATTACTGTTCATCAAAGAATTAATTCTGTACATATAATAATTTGTGTACAAAAATTTTCAGCACAATTGGAACTTGAGATAGTTAAAGGCGAATATTTCAACCAGTGGTACAAGCTCGGACCGTACATGCTGTCGTTTCTTGCTGTGGAATTTCCATTCACGGTTTGTATTACTCACATTTGTTTATCAATTGATTTTGAACTTCATGCTATATAAACAGTCAGTGTCATATTTATCAATATATGAATATTATACAGGCTACTGGTAAGACATTTTCATCAGTCATAGATATGAAACATTTTATTGGTATAGTTAAAATATATCTATATTAAATATATATGTTAAGTAATTCCGAAGAAAACCCAGACACCCAAAGGGACAAAAATCGTATACTATGGTCATTGCACGTGATGGGGCGACGCGACGGTCAACGACTGTCGTAATATTATAAGACGCTAATATATCATCGTATTCAGTACCTTGTAGAATATTTTGGTAAAAAAAAATATTTATTTTATTATATATTCCGAATTAGAATCGAGTACTAACTCTAATGCAATTATGAAAATGACTCCCCAATGTCTGTATACAAGTAATTATTAATTGTAATTAATTAAATATAAATTGGAGAATTTATATTTAATATATTACAATTAATAATTACTTGTATACAGGCTGTTGATATAGCATCAACAGCCTGTATACAAGTAATGTATATAAATAGTATATAAAGTAAAAGAAAGGACTTCTGTCCCACAAGACCTCGACGAACAGATTCACGATGGCCCAAAACAAAACAACTACTATTATTTTAATAAAGAGGTTAATATAAAATAAGTAATAGCCCATATTCTAGACGACTAGGACTACCAAACACTAGCCCCATTAATATCTGCGCCTCAGTGTGTGCCCATGTACTTGCACGAAATCTAATTAATAGATTTGGGTAGACTTAAAATTCCTTCAAATCGTCGCAGAAATATGAATATAATTATGTGTGATACACTATATGTGCACTATTTTAATCAACACAATGTTTCATTTCAGGCGATAATGACCACCATGTGCTCGGCCATCTGCTACTGGCTGACGGGCAACCCCGTGGAGTGGGACCGCGTCACCATTTTCCTGTTCGCGATGCTCATGTCGTCGATATGCGCGCAGGCCTGGGGATTCTTCTTGGGCTCCACGATGCCAATCACGGTATATGCCATCAAAAAAATATTGTCTTTGTCCATTGTCTTTTTTTCTTCATTTCTTCCTTTTTTTCATTTCTTCCTTCTCAGAGTACCTAGATAGGTACTCTGTGCTGTCGCGTTTCGAGCGCATGATAATGGCTCTGACTGTTCTCTATACTAAATTTAAAAAATCTAGATATATATGTGCTACAAAAATAAAATGAGGGCCGCTATAATTATAAAGTGTTTTTTTTATATATTTTTTTTATAGTATAAGGAGGCAAACGAGCAATTGGAATCATTTTCATGACTACCGACACCCATATACATCCATATAAAGGCTATGCAGAGGCGCTGCCCTCCTCCCTCCTCCTCCCTCCACGGGCCACTAAAAATCGCTAAGTAGTGCCGCGCTGCATGCATGTACGTAGCCAAATTGGGCCGGCACGACCGGGGAGATACCTCTCGCTTACACGAGACCGGCGTAAAGTGGCAGCTTGCTGTCGCGTTTCATGCGGTGTTGAAGTAGCCGGTGGCCCATGGAGGGCGAGGGGGGGGAGAAAGGCGGACAACACATCTGCGTATAAACTATGCGGATGTCTATGGGCGTGGGTAGACATGAAAATGGCTCCGGCTGCTCGTTTGCCCCCTTATAATATAAAGAAGAAAAAAAAAATGCTATTTCCATTACAGTTGGCCATCTTCGTGGGCCCCTCGGTGACGTGCATATTCTCCATTTTCGCCTTCTCCATGCCGCTGAAGTTCACGCCGTACCCCTTCCGGTGGCTCTACCACATCTCGTACTTCCGCGCCACCTGCCACATAGCCATCAACGCCATCTATGGGAACAGGAACACACTTCCTTGCAGTAAAGGTAAATATGATGTTGTATTAGTTTGCTAGACGCGCCCCGCGGTTTCTTCGCCACTATATTCTTTATAACCTATCGAATACTTATACCGAAAAAAATTCACAAAAATAGCGTCCTCAGATTTTGATATAATAATTGTAAAAATGAGAGAGGCGAGACTAGCGGACGAGAGGTGGACTAGCAGGGTAATCAAATGGAGAGGCCCATTTGGCAAGCGCCTCAGAGGCAGACCTTATACGAGATGGGCAGACGAAATAACCAAAATTGCTGGGGCCTGGGCCCCTCTGGCCGCAAGTAGCTCAAGAAAGAAAAAAATGGAATTCTTTGGAGGAGGCCTTCACCTTCGCCTGGGGACGGGTTCTTGCAATCGAAAAAATTACATTACTTATCCACAAAATTACAACATAACTAGCATAAGTTTTTTAACTACTTTTTTGTTCATACCTTTTAAACTCTGTAACGTACCTACATACTTGCAAGGAATAAAAGGCTTTTTATTTAATTTTTATATTATTAATTGTAAATATTTTTGTTAGTTTTTAACTCTATCTACTCAAGGATCACTTTTGTAAATTTAAGCAGCGATTATCTGGAGATCTGGTCTGAACGTTCAATGAAAGATGCATATGGCAACGTGTACAGATAAAGATGATGATGATTACGGTGCGAGACTCTTTAAAAAAAATAGTAAAGTCTAATCCTTGACTATTTTTTGTCCTCTTTTTTGTGTAATCTATATATATAAAACTCAAACGTGACATAGCGGATCAAGCTGAAATTTGGCATCCCGGTAGATGTTACGACGTTGGCATCCGCTAAGAAAGGATTTTTAAAAATTCAACCCCTAAGGGGGTGAAATGGTTGAAGTTTATATAGATTTCTTAGAAATTAGTAAATTCTGAATCGAAAAGGAGAGCACTTTTGTAACCTATTGTGTGTCAATTTTATGACATCCACGGACAGCTTAAGTAAAAAATTTGATTAAGAAGTTATGACCCAATTTTTTTTTCAGAATACTGTCATTATACAGCGCCAAAGCAGTTCCTTAAGGCGTATGATTTGAGTCCGATCGACCTCACCAGTAATTTCTCTCTTCTTATTTTCACAACGTTGATGCTGTATGGTCTCACCTACGGCTCTCTATACTACCGATTGAATAAGAGATAATAAAAGTGATAAAAGAATCGTGTCACATTTTTTTCCCTACATACACAGATCTCCACGTATCTCCTCCGCCTTTGAAATTTTCTATCATTATTAAAACATACATAATCTCGCTACACCATGACTTATTGGACTTCAATTATAAAGTTTCCATTTTATTACGCAAGTGTGGCAGCTACTTCTTACTCACCACAAGTCAAAAATCCATAAAGTAGGAAATGTAGAAGTGTTGGCATCTTTTCGCTTTTCCCGCAACAGAAACTTTCACACCTTACGAAACGCTACAACATACCTTATAATGACAAAATAATAAAATCCATATTCAATAATATAACAAAGAGTTCCATTTTCAAAATTCGAACTTACTTTTTTGTTATATTGTTTGCAAGTGACCAGTTCTAAAAACTTTTAGAGTGACCTCGTATAAGCAATGATCTCAATGATGTTCAGACTAAATAATTACTTTTTATTTGGTCTGAGTAATGATGATATAATGAATAAGTATTGTTACCTCTTCTCTCGCATAGAGGCTTTATCTTATTTGAACAAAAAATATACTAAGCTTATATTAGGGTGTAAAAATTAATGATGCTCGCTTAATGAGACACGAAGTTAACCAACATAGTATCAATGTTACCGACATAGAAAGAACTTGCAAGGTGTGGTGACAGTAAGCCGATCATCCGAGAACCATCCATCATATGTCGCAGAACCCAAAATCATAGGGGTAGACGAATTCACAAGCTCGACTAGCCAAAGATGTCTAAAAATTTATCGCCACTTATAGGGTGCAATACCGGGATCCCGCATGCCATGTGCGGGATTAATCCTGTACATAAACTGATCGGGATCCCGCGAGTTATTAGCGGGATTGAAGAGAAGCGAAATTCGTGTGTGAGCGTAGGTAGTACCTACACGGCAGCACGCCTGCCGACAAGATGAACTCGAGCCGATTTTGACGAATTTACAATCTACTGGAACACCCCAATTAAGATCTGGCCATAACAACGTCGATATTCTAATAAAGAAAGCATTGAATTACTTTGAATCAGGTAGACAAAAAGGCACGTATTATCCTCAATTTCTATAAAACGCCTTAATGGCGATTGTCCCTATAAGAGTGGAAGCGGAACGAGCGTTTTCTGCTTCTGGTCATATAGTATGTAAGGTCAGATCCGTTTAGCCGATTAAACAATAATCTAATAAAATAAAAAATAAATTATGGTAAGAGGTAGTGCCACACTGCATGCTTGCATGCAGCCGAATTGCCCGGCACGACCGGGGAGGTACCTCTCGCTTACACGAGACCGGCGTGAAGTGACAGCTGTGCTGTCGCGTTTCGGGCGGTGTGTAAGTAGCCGGTGGCCCATGGAGGTGGGAGGAGTAAGGGGGGCAGCGCATCTGTGTAGTCTCTATGCAGATGTCTATGCGTGTCGGTACTCATGAAAATGGCTACAACTGTTCGTTTGCTCCCCTATAACATAAAAACATAAAAAATATAAAAAAAAAACACCGTGACGTATTTAGAAGTTATTTTCAAAATAATGTACTATTTACTTTTCACTAAAGTTCAGTGTTCTACTTTTGTAGATTTTAATTTCAAAATAATGTTTACTTTCCTACTTTTCTCAATCCTACCATACTTCCCTACTAATATTATAAATGCGAATGTAAGTTTGTTTGTTACCCTTTCACGCGAAAACTGCTCAACCGATCATCATGAAATTTTGTACACATGTTCTTGGAGGTACGAGGGCTGCCTTTTAAGTAGTGTCGTTTGCAAACCTCCTTCGACTGTATAAAAAAATATGTATGTCTTTTTCATCTTTTTGAATTTAGAATTCGAAAACAAAAGAATGTTTTATGATTATTCGGATAGTTTTTATGTAGCGTCGGTTCAAAGGTGATTAGTCGGTGGTAAAAATGGAAATATCAAAGGAAAATATGCGTGCGATAATTTTCTACAACTTTCAAAGGGGATTAACGCGACTTCAGTGCTTT
>LUGF01053376.1:0-15991 GCA_001625245.1 Calycopis cecrops
TGAGTAGTCCGGGTGCCAGAAATTGGGTGAGCTGTAATGACTTGTTTGTGTACAAGACTGATATAATTTTAAATTAATAAAAAGGGCAATTAGAAATGTGATGCAAATGTTCGAGTTAGTCCAAATGGTAAATAATATCTACTGAATAAACGACAAGAGATAAAGGTGTACTTAAGATTGATGATTTTGTTAATGAGATCGTTTGGTCCTGAATAATTATAGCAAAAATGAGTAGTGAGCGAATAAATAAAACACATATGAATAAAGACATCTTTATAAATAGTGATTAGGCTTCCCAAGCGACGAAAGTACGTATGAAGAAAGGTGTTCGTAGATAAACGTAAGAAGATCGAAGTGAATTATAATAGTAGTAGTAGCCTCCGATGGAGATTATGTTCATAAACAGTGATACAAATCTTGATTCAGATGATTGAATCTGACGAACTTTTTGACGCAAATTCTAAAACTGAATTATGTATTGTATTTATCTTGATAATTAGATGTAAATAAATTTTGATTTTTTGGGTAAAGATAATAAAATGTGATGAATTTTATGATTCAATTTTTTTTAAGTAGGTACCTTAATACAAAAGAGAAACTGAAAGTATGCATGCACATTCAATTAACTTTATGGATCTGATAAAATGTATCTAAAAAGTCAACAGAAATAAATGTATATGACATTGATATACAATGATTTAAATTTCATCTCGAGAGGCGTGAATCCGCTAAAGATATACTTATCACGAAATTTCCCGGGCGGGGAAAATGCCGAGTAGTTTTTTGTCCTCTTGACAGAGATGCGATGAACAAAGAACTGGATCGACTATACAGTGTGATTACTATTTACTTTAAAATTAGTTTGAAAAGTTTACGATAATTTGGCTTTATTATTAAGGATCATCAGCTCAAATTATTACTAATAGGCTGTTTACTCAAATCTAATTTAATCTAAGTTAATGGCTTAAAAATTCAAATTATTATGATATATTATATCATTATATATAATATTCATAAAAAATTTTGAACACAAGCATGTGCGTAAAACATACACAGACAAAACCAATAATGGCTAAAATTACCAAACAAGATACTAACTTTTTTTACTAAAGACCGTCGCATTTAAAATAACTTACCAACCACAACACTGAACATTCAACAGCGTTACAATATGTACGATACTGTTGGATACATTTATATCTGTAGAGTCATCGCGTCGAAACGACTGGGAACTCTTACCTGCCACTCATGTCAACTGAAGACTACTCTATCACGTTTCATGTCCATGAATTCTCTGAGTGAACTGCAGCGGGTCCGCAAAACCCCTGACGCAGATACTTCACTTTTTGTATGTACGTTTGCCTTCTTTTGTATAAAGCTTGTTTTTTTAATATACGCATACATGTCAATATACTATGTACATAACATAGCGACTTTAACTATTACTAATTAAAAATCAAATAATAAATAAAAATATAAAAATACAGTACCTAGGTGCCTGCCTCGTGATCTATGCTTCGAATCATGGGTTCCGACACTTGATTCGAAGCATAGATCACGAGGCTTCCAGCATAGAAAGCAAAAAGTGTTATTAGGATTATTCTGTTACTAATAACGGTCTGGAGTCAGGAAGTTCGCAATGTTACACCTCGTGCCTCGGAGAACACCTTAAGCCGTAAGTCCTGAGCCTGATTTCACTCCGGTCATGTCGGATTGCCGTACCATTCGAACAGGAAGGAGAATGTGGGAATAGATATTGCACATATTTCTATTGTAATAATTTCTCTCTCAGATTTGTGATTCTTTAATTAATATTGATACAATAAAAATTCTACCCCAAATCTCTCCACGGACATAAATGTGTGCGTCCTTAAATTGGGGCAGACCTTTTGCACCTAACACACAACTTCCGACGGGTGATTGATTTTGTCGTGGCTCTCCTTTTCACAACCCGAAAACTTCATGGCCTGGAAACGTGACCTGTGTAATAATCATTTATCGTTTTCTTTGCGAGATTTGTGAGAGCGCGTAAAGAGGTGGTTTTGTAGGATGCGAACAAATCTGAATATCCTTTGACTTTTTTTACGACAGTTAAATTGCTTCCGATGATACAGTTTAAAAATACTGTCCTCTAATTTCCCAAATGAATAAATTTTTAGGTAATTAGCTAACACAACACCATCTAGTGACAATATGAATATCTTATTATAATATATATAAAAATCTATATTTATCTGTATGTCCTTTATAGAATCGTATACTATGCATTTGATCATATCGTGATGTTCAATTCTCTCATCATATTGTGATGTTCATATCCCATCATCGGTATACCGCCGTGACAGTTGATGCTGATTTAGCTATTGGTGGCGTAGCAACGCTCGCTCAACCTTTTACTTACTTACCTTTTACAATTCGATAGTGCAAATAAATATTCCATCCATTGTTAAACCCCAAGCGTCCCTAAGTAACAGCCGATTGGCTCATGCTCTGGACATGTCTCAACAAGTTTCACGACGCTTTTATATATTTTCTGTTATATTTCCGTGACCGCACACATGTTATATGTGCAAAACTAGCCGTTTAGTTTTAATAGACCGGTACTCAATTCTCAATCGCCTCAATACGTATTTACCACATTATTACAGATCATTAGAACTGGACGCTAATTACGTTTTTTATTCAACATGGTGTGGACCTGGCAATAGTACCATAAAGAAACACTTTTTATGGTACTATTGTAAAACCTTATCATCAGCAATTGAAACTATGGTTGTGGTTTAGTTTCCCAATAATACATAGGTTTGTTGAACTAACTACTGTGTAAACAGTTGGTGACAGTTGCAGTGACATGTATCACCTAGATGCCTAAGCTAGTAAGGTAAAATCCGGGTAGTTTCCCCACTTTCAAAAAAATATTTTTTATTAGAAATGGGTAAAAGTTATTTGTTTATTCTAAGTATATTCTTAAAGATAATTTATTAATCTTTCATCGTAGCCTAGTTTTTAAATTGAATAAAAATATTATTAATTTAGAGTAAATCCTGTTTTATTTCACCTCTCGAGAAAGGGATAGTTGCCTATGGTAGTACCATTCCATAAGGCGTAGCGTGTAGATGGCGTGTGACGCCCTGAAATAACAATAATATTATATCGTAGATCATATTGTGTGACCTCGTTTATACATGAATGCACTTGGCCATGCATACTAACTAAACATGGCGGCAGCGTTGGGAATCCATGTCTCCGAAGAGTCTGTTAATAAAGATTAAGAGTTTGTTTAGTAGAGCTATTTGCAGAAACGGCTGTTCTAATTTCAAAAATGTTGAACTTCAGGAAAGGCCTATTCTTCAGGAAAGGCCTATGGGCTATCATCGAGTCACGCGAGTAATTTTTTGCAACGTTCTTAACTTTTTTAATCAGTGCTCTAGTTTATATTTCGAATTCTTTACACGAAGTTGTGCGATTGACAAAATTAATTTCCAAAACGTAATCTAAAACTTTTAGGGCCCTATTACAACAGGTTTACATTAAGGTCCTGCTTCGCCTATATGAATTTTTATAGCAAATAAACTAGACAATTTGTACATTTCCAGTTACAAATTAGAATTAATTAATAATAAGCATGTATATTTTAGTTATGAGTTAAGTATCGAATTAAAGCGTCAACATCAAACATCAACATATTTATATCATCAGCTATATTATCTGATGCTTCTTTTTTGTCTACAAAAATTAAACTATCCAAATACGTGTAACTTCAGAAAGACTGCACCAAATTTGATAGTTATTTTATTTTTGACCCGAATGACACAGCTATGCCATCGCCTGCCTCGGCTTGGGAGCTTCGGCTGGTTTTTTCAAAATCAAAATATTTATATTCAAAATAGAATTTAAAAAATTGCTTTTTGAATATCAAAAATTTCAACAAAATCGTTTTTAAAACTGGAATTTAGGTTCCTTCAAAAGTGCAAAAGGAAGCTGAATGTGAGCTGTAAGTAAATAACACAAGACTAACGAGAAGTATAGAACTCGGTGTATGGAGAGCAGTCGACGTGAGAGGCTGTGTGGAGCGGCGCCAACGATGCGTCTGAGCTGTACTAACGCTGCAGCGTGCCAACTCCGTCCGACAATTGAGCATTTATCAACAGTCTTATTGAGAAATAAGATACACTTTAATATATTGCACCTTTTGGAGTAGATTGATCGCAAATCGACTTATGAAAAAGGTAGAGCAAATGCTTTGTCACCTGAACTTGGCCGTCACGACCAGGACGTCCGTTATACTAGAATAAATCTTTTTTTAAAACGCTTCGGTTACTGAGTGAGTAACCAAACCTATCCGATAGTTTTTGATTAATTATTTCACTCAATAAATTTCACAATAATTAAATTAAACTAATTAATTTGATGATGATGATGAGTAATTAAATTGATAAAAATAATTCGCCCTACGTAGTGGCCGCTGGTTGGCTAGTAGTTTGTTTTTTCAATAGGCACCAAAACATATTTGGAGATGGCTGCCAAAAACACCGCAGTTAACATGTTATCTGCTTCAACAGAAACGTACGTAATATTTATTTTTTTATTACGGTATAAAAACAATGCGTTCATAATTATTATGTACCTATTCCTAGTAAATTATTATACATTTAAACAAATACCAATCTGACTAAGCAAATGAAAAATATATTTCTATATTAACACAGGTAATAAAACTAAAGAGCCTCTTAGCTTGTGCTAATTCTATTTCCTTTTTTGTATTTGATGCCTATAAAGGCCTGCAATAACTTTTTATCACAGGCAATTTAGTATTACGGTACATGCTGGCGTAAGGGTAAATAGCCTGTGACCTGTGAGTTGCAAAAATAAAGTCAAAAATTCATCGTTCGCCTAAAGGTGGCGGAGGTTATACATCAAAGTTATAGTAATTGTGCGAGGACTTTCTCTGCAAAATTATCGTTATCGACGACGATGACCAAATCAATCTGGTGACCACACAAAAAAACCTACAAGCGATTTTATGGGAATTCTAAAACAGTTAAATCGACTTTTTCCTGGCGGTAAGTATATAATGCGAGGAAAATATATTTCAAATTTCCCCCGTGATATCTGTGGTAAAGTGGGGCTAATGACTACGCTGGGGTTACGCCGTTATTGTTGTCGATCCAACCGCACAAGGCAAAATAGTATAAGTACATATTCTATTTTTATGTTATAGGGGGCAAACGAGCAGGTGCTTAGTGACTACCGCCGCCCATAGACATCCGCAAAACTAGGTGTCTTGCAGACGCGTTGCCGGCCTTTAAGAAAGAGGAATGCTCTTTTCTTGAAGAAGCTCTTCTCTTTTTTTTCATATTCTATGCTAATATTACAAAGCTGAAGAGTTTGTTTAGTTGAACGCGCTTAACTTAAGAACTACTGGTCTAGGAAAATACTGCCACCTTTCTGTGGTGGGGGGCCTTGCGTGCCTCTGTGCGATCCCCAAGTCAATATGGGACAGGGCTACCCCTAACGGATTTATTTGTTTATGTTTATAGTTGTTGCCTTTCTAGTTTAAAAAAAGAACTTCTTATTTTCAGAAGAGTCAACGCATAATGACGCTAAGCGAGAGCTACTACGAAAACTATATCTATTAAAGGTGAAAGGAGTCGCATGGACCGAGGTTCTTCTCGATTTCATGATAACGCCCTAAAGCGACAGCTATGCTGTGGAAGTTTCGTGAATTTTAAGTTCTATTGCCCGGTAGATTCGTTAGCAGCAAAGAGCTCTGTCGTAGTCGAGCAGAAATGGATCATGAGTGGCGTGTAGGCCGGGGTTCTTTTAATTCGGGTATCCTTCTTGGTCGGGGGCCATTTAGGCCTGGATTCTCTTAGGTCGGGGGCCCCATAAGACCCCATTCTACGATCTTGGGCCGAGTGCCAGTGGCATTTTGCCGAATTGCCAATCTTTTGTTACGCCGCACTGCATAAACCGAAGTTTAGCTATCAACATATTTTCGTTATAACGAATATTGAACGTAAGAAATAAAAAGACTGACGACTTTTTACTCACTCACGGTACACCTCCTCACGGCACGACTGACTACTTACGCTCACGCCCAGCTCCATTAACAATTCAGTTGACAGACCTGCAGCCTGCTACAGTCGCCGCCCACGAGTGTCGCTCGAGTGACGTCGGTCGTTGCTTTTTGTGTTCATTTTAGTTTTGGTCTTTCATTTGAGTTTCTTTTTTAAACTAAAACTAGATACATGTTAAGTAATGATCATCTAGGTTTGAGTTAATACTGTAGAGATAACGAAATGTAGATAATTATTTTTAATAATTTATTAATATTTTTTGTGTGTAGTCAAAGACGTCATTAGATCTGTGCCCGCTACAGAGCATTAGCATAAATACAGTGTATCGATCATAATTAAATGAGTATTGATTTGTAACTTGACTGAATAAACGTGTCATTGCAAGTGTCGAATTTTATTGTGTATCCAATACTCCACATCTTATATGGACGTAGCCAACAACAGCACATTTGGTGACCCCGACGTGATCTGAACACGCAACCTTCTGAAATATAAAATGCTCTGTAGCGGGCACAGATCTACGATGTCCAATTCATTGTTGTATTATATTCCTCACCCGGTATGTTACACATAAATCTATAGTATTTAATCAACATAACAATAATTATGATGGAATCCAAATTGAACATGCTAATAAGTTAAATTTCGCTGGAATACACGTTGAAAATGCTTTTCAGCTCAACATACCTGCTTATATTGCACAAAGTTATAAGGGTCGGAACATTTAAGATTCCGATATACGATGCACAAGTTTAAATGATGCTTGGATAGGCAAGAATATTCATGGGCGGGAAATTTTGTATTGTAACATGTACCTAGCTGAAGTTTGTAATACTTTGAATGTTGTTTTTATTTATAATTATTGTCTGTCATATAAATTTATAGTCTTAGATCATTTAACTATTGAACACAGCGTTTATCTTAAAAATTTCAGAATATAATTCTCAAAGCTGTATGTTTTAACAAAACAAAAATGTTTTATAAAATTTAACACACACATATTAAATTGAAACATTATTTCATTATGTGTTAAATTTTGTGAAAAAGTAACATTTTATGATAAAAGCTAATTTACTTTGTTGTAAATTATACGGACTCTGAAAATTAAATAAGCCGAATGTACGTACATATTTTATATTCAGGCAAATATATGAACCGAGGCAATTGAAACGCTTTTCACAAGGTTGGCGAAACGGCTGAACGCTGAATATCCAAATCTGATGGCTGTTTCAAATCTGGTTGAAAAAAGTGATGTTGTAAACTGGCAGTTCTATTGCCACCTTTTTGTATACACAGGAACTGGCCTGCCGTGTGCGAGTTACATGTCAGTGAGTACCGAGCAAACATTGTTGCGTTTTTATTGGTTCGTTATAGATTAGTAGAGGTAGATTTAATAAGAGGCAGTGCCACACTGTGTGCCTCGCATGCAGCCAAATTGGGCCGGCACGACCGGGGACGTACCTCTCGCTTACAAGAGACCGGCGTAAAGTGACAGCTGTGTTGTCGCGTTTCGAGCGGTGTGTAAGTAGCCGGTGGCCCATGGAGGTGGGAGGAGAAAGTAGGGCAGTGCACCTGTATAGCACCTGTGCGGATATCTACGGGCGTCGGTAGTAATGAAAATGGTTCCGACTGCTCGTTTGCCCCTCTATACCATAAAAAAAATACATAAGGCGAATAGATACATAAAAATAGATACATAATAGTGAGATAAATTCCAGTTTTACTGATAAATATAAATGGACTGTTATGGGTTACATAGGGGGTGTTAAAACAGCATTAGAACACATTTCAATGATTTTTAATTTTTATTGTTTGTCTGTTTGTCTGTCCGGGCAAATTCCCAATACTACTGGACGGATTCGAATGAAACTTTTTGTACTTGTTGACTTGTTGACTTGTTTGTATAGATACTAAGTCTGAGCAGCACTACTTTTTATTGCGGTAAAATCGCTCATTCCTAAGAGAAATGGGAATTTCGGCACACTGCAGGTAAACAATAACATATGACTTTGGTTACAATATTACTACGCTACGCGAACTAAGTCGCAGGCACCAGCTAGTCGATTATATTTGGTATAACTAACACGATTTTGTGAATTTGTTTTAGATAGGTAACATTTAATATAAGGTCTGNNTTTTTTTTTTTTTTTTTTTTTTTTTTTTTTTAATTGGTTGTACAGTAAATTATCGCCGCCATCGATGTCGCAGCGTTTGAGCCTTATAGCTACATTTGTACTTCACTTAGTTTCGCGTCCCGTTTTTTGTTATGTGCTGTCTGCTATGTTTTGGTATTTTTTTTTCTTTTTCTCTTTTTTTTTCTTTTTTCTTTTTCCCATTAGGTTTTAGTAGGTTTGTGTTAAATAAAATAATATTATTCTATTTGTAAAAGTTTTAAGATTTACTGTCCCAAACTGCCTTCACTAAAATGGGGGTTATGATTGAGTGAGGTAAGGAAAAAAGGTGAAAAGTTTGAAAACTTGTCCGAGTTGGAATTATAAAAGTTGTATGAAGTGATTAAGTTTCTCCCGGTACCGTTTAGGACAGTAGGTTGATGTCTATCAAACTCTACCAAGTTACAGTTTTGTTTGTTTTGTGGGGATATGGATTTATGTACTGCCAATGATCTTGGGTGAGATATGATGGGTGTGAGGGTTCGCGCCCACTGAAACTGGCGGCTGCACTCGGCCGCCTAGATTGAGGTGCCCCGGTTCTGTCAGCAACAGGGCACCTCGGCGACTGGCCGGTCACCAAGGAAAGGGGAATACTTAGTTACATGAGGGATATATGGTAGCGTATTTGCTTAAACGGACTGGTCAAATCTTATCTGAAATAAACAGAAAGGGTCTTCGAAACGTTGCTTATGAACCAGTAGGTACATGCTTCCACTTAAAATATAATGTTTCTTACTTTACAAGGGTTATGGGGATTTTCATTTAAAAATGCTCTACTAGAAACCAAGACCGGCGTAAAGTGACAGCAGTGCTGTCGCGTTTCGTGCGGTGTGTAAGTAGCCGGTGGCCCATGGAGGTGGGAGGAGAAAGGAGGGCAGCGCATCTGTATAGCCTCTATGCGGATATTTGTGGGCGTGGGTAGTCATGAAAAAGATTCCGGTTGCCCTCCTATACTATAAAAAAAATAACATCTTCAGCCAGACGACGTCTACTGCTGGCCACCCTGGGGCGCCAAAGATCACGGTCACGAGCCACTTGCATCTAGCGACTCCCCGCCACTTTAACCGAGTCGTTGGTCCACCGGGGTGGAGACCGTCCAACACTCCGTCTTACAGTGCGAGGCAAACCTTTTGTATAGAGAAAATCAAAATAAGTACAAAATTTTTAGCTCCATTATAACGTTAAACAGGACGCGCACGAATAGGGTCAAATATCCGGAAGGCTAACGCTATCAATGCAGGACGAAGAGAGGACGAAGCCGCATTGTTATACGGGAGATGCTTACGGGAGATCTTTCATCAATAAAGATGCCTTCTGATTAACTTTCGCAAGCTCCTAAGTTTCCTTGCCCTATCGATGGAACTCGTTTTATTGATGCACTAAATTTACATTGTAATAAGTTAAGAGGAATGTTTTTGTACTATAAAAAATGATTTCAGGTACCTAGGTATGTTCATGTTGTTCTATGATATTGCAGGTACTTTTTGACCTGACTGATTCATAATACATTACTACTACTACGACAAAAATAGAATCTTAAAGCAGTTGATAGATTATTTACGCATGTGTTACACTAGCCTAACCCTAGTATATAAGTGTGCCGTCACCTTAACCTCATATTATATCATTTTATCAATTATATTAGAAACCCAGTGTGCATACAGCCTTATTTCACTGAGTCGCACACGGTGGAAGATTTCAACATCATTTCGGCGGAAACATCGAAGACAGCAGAAAACGACCACCTCATCGGTGGCCGACCCGTGGAACCCCTTCCATTAACTTCACATCAGTTAGGGATCACTCTTTTAGTTATAATTTAATTGTAATAATTATTTAATAAAGTATTATATAAGTAAGTTGCCTTTTTTTTGGCATCTGCGGCTGCAACAATCTTAACTCATGTGAAGTTGTTTGATTCTTCTTGAATGTACTCTCTTTATTTGCCATCTTATATTTTTCAGAGTTTATATTATGTTATAAGTAAAATAAATTAGTTAGTAACGAAAAGATTTTTAATTAAATGATAAACAAAGTTTTGAATGGAATTAATACATTTTCCTTTTGTTAAATTTACCGCCGAAAAGTAACATTTTGTTACCTTTTACTTCTTTAATGTTAATGTTAAAATAAGTTCTAAAGTTGAAAACTTGTTATTAATCAAATGTCTCTGTGATTTTATTTTAATAAAACTTCGAAAGACGAATATATCTTCAAGACTGTTTACTTTTTTTAACGTCCTTGACTGTTTACTTATTTTCTGTTTGTAATTAGTAGGTAGTGACAAAACTCACTGTAGCTGAATTGAGCCTTAACAAAGACAATAGATACGGTTCGAGAGTGGTTTGAGAATTGGGTTGGGATTATGTGAAGGAGATCACAATACGGAGTGTTGTGCGCAAGTTAATGAGTATCAGTAGTCATCAAAGTTTCGTCTCTATGCGCGTGTTCTTGTATACCGTACTTATAATGATTTACTTCTTTATTGTAATACGTCACAAATATTATCTATATTATATTAATACGTGAAGCAAAAACTTTAGGAACATTTTTACGAAAATTGCGGGGACGGAGGTGTCTTAAATTTGGCACAAAATAATGTTTATAAAGTACTTTAATTTATTAAAAAAACTTTTCACACACTAGCATGCATTTGACACATTGATATATTTCTCACTGCGCGTGCTACTACGCGCCGCGCCGCTCCACGCGCAAGGACGCGCCACGCGACACCCCGCGCCACCCAACGGAAACTGGCGCGGCGCGGCACGTACCTTCTAGCTTTAAACCACTAAACCTCAGTTTAATTCAGACTGTGAGCGCAGCGCAATATGTCTTGTGAGTCGAATTGCCACCTCCAGCCATGGCGCAATGCCACTGAAGAAGAAGGCATGGCTGTTGCATCAGCCGTTTTTGTCTTATTTTGTGGATATCGTATACTTAATAAAATTAACAAAAAGAAGAAGAAGAAGAGGCGTTGGTGGATGTATGTATGTATATATGTATCGATCGCCTACACGCGCGAGCCACCGTCGCGCCTTTGAAGTTACCGACTTTCAGCGGATAGGTCGCGCCACGCCGCGCCTGCCCGCGCCTAGCTCTTCACTAGCGCGGCGCGGCGTGGGCTAACACGCGCAGTGAGAAGCCAGGACACACGTAATTATTGATGAAGTTTATATGTGTCTTTTGCAAGTGTTGAAAATTCTACATATATTGTTTACCAAATTTACAACGTCATAACAATATGTCATATGATATTTGGTTTTTAATTACAAAGTTTCACTTAGATCGAATATCGATCTTCGCGGTTTCACTAGTTATAATTCAATCTCCTTCTCTCTCGGAACTTTCGTACGGGATCTGAAGAGTAGCAGCTGCACAAATAACTACTTCTTATAGTACTTTCTTACCAACGAGGATGCTAAAATTATGTAAAAAACACTTATAATTTATATTCAATTTTACTATTATCTTTTATTCTTCGTGGATCCTTCGTGGTCTAGTGGTAATAACACGTCTTCACATCATAACGACTTCACATCATAGTGATGAGGTCTCGGGTTCAAATTCCGGGTTCAACCAAAAAGGTATTTTTCAATTTCTTATAAAAGTCTAGAGGTCAGAATGTTGGAGGTGCTGCAGTCCCTAATTTCTCTCCGGTCATGTCGGGTTGCCGGCCTATACAGGAGAATGAGGGAAAAGAGAGTGTACTTGTATCTCCGCAAACAGTTGTGCACCATAATAATATATCCTACGCAGATGTCTCGTCCCCTAAAGGGATCGGCACCGTAAAATATACCTAATACATTTAATTTATAAAAAAAGATCCTACGATTAATACAGTAATGGTAAATGCTCAGAATCCTTAAGTAATTAATCATTATATATAAAAATGAATGTTTGTCTGTATGTTCTTTACAGAATCGTAAACTATACATTTGTTCATGGGATGAACTTTACCAAAGTTGTTGCTCCCCTACATGGATCATCGGAAACACCGCACGAAGCGCGACAGCACAGCTGTCACTTCACGCAGATATCGTGTCAGTGAGAGATAGGTACCTCTTCGGTCACGCTAGATCGATTCATCTGCAAAGTAGCATAGCACTACCTCTTACTAAACTAACTCTGGTTCTAGGTTCATTAATATTTTTTACATTTTAATAAATTAAATAATTTTTTTTTGTGGTACAGGGGGCAAACGAGCAGTCGGAGCCATTTTCATGACTACCGACGCCCACAGACATTCCAGAGGCCATACAGATGCGCTGCCCTCCTTTCTCTTCCTACTTAAATGGGTCACCGGCTACTTACACACCGTACGAAACGCGACAGCACAGCTGTCACTTTGCGCCGGTCTCATGTAAGCGAGAGATGTCTCCCCGCTCTTGCCGGCCCAATTCGGCTGCATACAACCATGCAGTGTGGCACTACCTCTTACCTTTACAATCAAAGCTAAATACTTATGGATCTTAATTAATCTACGTCATCAAGTAGAGGTAATGAGAGACCCGGGAACAATTATACGACTGTTGTTACGGTCTGTTTAGTGTCAACGCCTTTAATACAGTTTTGCTGCAGTTCGAATCTTTACGCGCACTAAATGCTTGTAACAGGCGGAACAAAGAAAACTATTATGTACTAGCTATACTACTGCTACAACTAACTGCTACAACCAGTTATAATAATGTTGAAAAAATTTTTAACAAAAATTTTATCAAAAGCCGTCTAGTAGTTTTTGCGTGAAAGCCGCACAACATACAGACAGATGTTTGTGTCGTAAGTGTGTTCGTAAGTTTGATTATATGTACTTTAGGGTTAAATAAGAGTATTCTTTACAGAAAAAGTAGCACTAGCATATCATACAAGGGCCATGGGGAGATTAGGAAGTTCATCCCATTGTTCTGTCCCAAGGTTGGTGGGGTACTTTTGTGATGCGGGACAATTTTTATATGGAGGTGGCTTCGGACCCTAACTTCGGACTACCCATAATGGTAATTTCAGGTTCCAGACGATAAACAGTTCCGGGGCATATCACTAAACGAGGTATTATGGCACTCACGGTTATTTTACTCAGGGTTATTTTCACCGTGTCGCGAGCCTCACACAGGGCCGGAACTCACCAAGGAACGGTGACTGACTGGTTCATACAGTTCCCTAAGATAAAGAGTACATACATACACACAAACAATACTGTATATAAAAAGATATAGTGAAGAAAGGAGTCGATGGGGTGTCTTTACCACTTTATAATATTTGTATAGATTAAATAACTTCTTCAATACTTACCTACATGTGTACTAAGTAATGTAGCTGACATGGTGTACAAAGTACCAAGAATAACTTTATGAGTCGAATTTTAGAATTCTTGTAATGGTCTTTAGGAATTTTCGTTTCTAGTTGCATTCGCTTTGTATTTCTATGGCTCTCAAACAACTGAATCGAATAATCAAAGAGAAATGTCATTAGCGAATTAATTAGTTTTTCGTATGTGGGAATTGGGCACATTCGAAAGATAATTTATAGTGCAGAGAGAAACACGTTGTGATTTTGAGCAAAGTAGGATTTCAGTTACCTACATATTTATTTTCCAGGCCAATTCTATTAATACACACTTTTATGATTTTTTTTGACTGCCACGGAGTCTAGTGGTAACCAGTAGTTCGAGTTGGGAGTCTACTAAATTAACATAAAAATAGATTCGGTATTTTTTTTTATTATAATTAATTAGTTTTGTAGCGCTTGCATGCAGCCGTATTGGGCCGGCACGACCGGGGAGGTACCTCTCGTTTACACGAAACCAGAGTTAAGTGACAGCTGTGCGGTGTGTAAGTAGCCAGTGGACCATGGAGGTAGGAGAAGAAAGGAGGGCAGCGCATCAGTATAGCCTCTTTGCGGATGTCTATGGGCGTCGGTAGTCATAAATGGCTCCGACAACTCATTTGGCCACCTATAACTACTATCTGTTGCACAAGAATATCTCAAAATATCTTTGTGATATATTTTTTATTTCCCCTTTCATTTTTTTATGGTATAGCGGGCAAACGAGCAGGTAGATGGTAAACTCGTGGCAGAGAAAGTCATTAACTAAGCTACTTTTTTCGTTTTTACTTTGTTCGTTTAAATTTTAATTAAGTAAATAATATTTTGTTCACTAAAACATAGCAAGTACCTATATCTAATGAATAAAATAAATTATCATATTGCACAAATAACTTTACACATATTATGTTAAATGATGGGTCCCCAGCTATTCCTATATTTTTTACACTTTTTCCACTATTTATAACAAGAAATATTACACAGTTACGTCAGAATTATCTTCATAATCCCATAAAGATAAACTTATTTAATCAAATGAGTTAGAGTAAATAGATCTCTAATTAGTTGCATCCACCTGAAAAGTCAAACTTCGATGCGGCGAAATGTCCTGACCATTCGTATCTTTTTTTCTCGAGTGGAACCACGTGAATGCAGATAGCCTGATAAAATGACTACTAAAGAGGGCCTGAATTTGGCAAGCTTGGTCAAGCCATTCACATCTTTTTGAAATTGCTATATTAATCATATGTTTATTTTGAAGTTTTGAGCAGGTCTATAGGTCTGATAGTGCGAAATGCGCTTAAGGAGCAGCGGGGTGACCCGTTCATTAATCAAACTAAACTCAGCATGATTGATGGTCCGTCCTATATTTTTATACGAGTTTCGCTAATGAGTTATTGTGGCACAGTTTCCAGGTTTCAGCTGGAGCGACAGTTAACACGAGACATCCATTTAGGTCTGAATTTCAGTTTCGATTTAAATAGAACTGTGATATTTTAGACTTCATATCGATTGATATAATCTTTGTTAGTTATTTTACTCTTTTATATATACGATATATTAATCTACTTATATTTATGCGAAAGTATTTATGTTTGTTATTCTTTTACTAAAAACGATTTGTATGTGCGAGGTTTAGCAATTATGTGAAATCTTTTCGAAAACCATGACTTTGGCACGCGGGTGAAACCACGGGGCACAATGCACGTATAGATGCTGATAGACTTGAGCATTCATTTGTAACAGAACATCGAGCATTCGCCGTTTTTATATTTGTCGAACTGAACAACGAGCCGAGCCAAGCATAGAGCCAAACATAGCTATGAACATTTTCAACTCGAAGCAATGCTCACTAGAATGCTCTCGTTTATTTTTCTGTATGTAACATTCGCGTGAATGCTCATTACATGTGAATGCTCAAGTGTATCAGCACCTTATGATAAATGGCCTGTTAAAGTCTTCATAAAATAAAAATTTCATCTATCCATGTTTTTTTAAATTTTACAACTTGAGCAAACCGACACCTAATCTTATTAATATTATAAATGTGAAAGTTTGTATGTTTGTTTGTTACTCCTTCACGCAAAAACTGCTGTACCGATTTTCATAAAATTTGACAAACACATAGAGAGTAACATAGTTTTTATCCCGCAAAAATGTTCCTACCGGATGCCATGGGATAATGTTCCACGAGATCGAAATTAGCGCGGGTGAAATCGCGGGCCGTAACTAGTTATAATATAAAAACGAGTATATTGAAAAATCGTTCATGCGACAAATCGCATTATTTAAAACAGTGACTGGACGGAATACTGCAAGTCTTTAACGTGGATAAGGAGTATTCGGTATTCAGTTCATACAAATTCAACCCAACTCACGTCCAATGAAAGTTTACTTGCAGTGCAGTGTTTAGTGTTT
>LUGF01053394.1:0-10654 GCA_001625245.1 Calycopis cecrops
ACAGCAGCGCCACCTACCGGATCCAAAATAAAATATAGTCTATATTCCTCGTGGATAATGTAGCTTTCGAATGGTGAAAGAATTTTTAAAATCGGTCCAGTAGTTTTTGAGCCTATTCAATACAACCAAACAAACAAACAAAGTTTTCCTCTTTATAATATTAGTATAGATTATCTATACATAATATAATAAATCTGTAGAAGGGTCAATTCTGTACATTGAAAATATTGAAAAAATAAATAGCAGGGGGTGTTACTGGATCGATACCAAACCCAAATATGAGATTAAATAAATTTTTGTCTGTCTGTCTGTCTGTCTGTATGTTCAGGCATCACGTGAAAACTAACGGTTCGATTTCGATGAAACTTGGTATAATTATACCTTATTATCCTGGGCATAAAATGGGATACTTTTTATCCTGGAAAAATACGAAGAAAAAAAATAAATCCATCCACGCGAAGACCGACATCCGCGCGGACGGAGTCGCGGGCGGAAGGTAGTCTATACATATGATAAAACAGTAAAATTCATATGATAAAACAGTAATTTTCATTCATATATTTACGAAAAACTAATTTGGGGCGATGTTAAAATTCAGAACACTTTTCAATGTTTTTTGTCTTTTTCATCTGTCTATTTGTCCATGTGTCCGTTTGTCTGTTTGTCTGTTTGTCCAGACTAATTTTCGAAACTACTAAACGGATTTGAATGAAATCTTTGTGGTGTACATAGATATAGGTACTAAGTCTGGTCAATATCTAGAATACTTTTTAGTGCGGGAATATCGCTCATTTCTACTGAAATTCAGTAATTATACTTTGACTATAAAATACGTTCCGCGAACAGCGTTCAAAAGCCTTATTTTTTTTACAGTATAGGGGGGCAAATGAGCAGTAGAGACCATTTTCATGACTACCTACTCCATAGACATCCTCATAGAGGCGCTGCCCTCCTTTCTCGTACCACCTCCATGGGCCACGAGCTACTTACACTCCGCACGAAACGCGACAGAACAGATGTCACTTTACGCTGCTCTCGTGTAAGCGAAACGTATCTAAATTAGACCGGGAAGGTTCGCTCACTTCATATATATCCTTCTGAAAACCCAAAATATTAACTACCAATGTTAATATAGAACCATAATACTTAATACGTTTTTAACTCAAATCAAGCCAATGTAGATACATTCCTCGATTCTCGACAGAGCAGGGGTGAATAAAGTCTAAATGGCCCTAAGTATACCCAACCATACACTTGAGCTTGATTAACTTCGCACACACCACAGCAATATGGGGTTCTTCAAGAGGGGAGTCAATAGGTTCGTAAAGGGTCGGCAATGCGCATGTGATGCCCCTGGTGTTGCAAGCGTCCATAGGCTACGGTAACCACGTACCATCAGGTGGGCCGTATGCTTTTTTTGCCACCATCGTGGTTTAAAAAAAAAGCAGCTCCAAAATATTCTCATCAATTTTTCTGGCTCAAACAAAGTATGTTATTTCCAAGAAAAAACCCAACTAGAACAAAAGAACATAACTGTTGCAACTTATTATCAATGTAACAAAATGCGGTACTTTCCAAGAAACGCGCATTGTGTTGTGTTAAAGTAAATGCGCGTCGTTTCCACACTCGCTGCTATTAAATTACGATTTAAATGTACGAGTTAGGAGAATGGGAAATGTCCACTAAACATTATAAAGAACTAGCTGTGCCCCGCGGTCTTAACCGCGAATTCCATATAAACTTCAACACCCTATTTCACCCCCTTAGGGGTTGAATTTATAAAAATCCTTTCTTATCGGATGCCTACGTCGTAACATCTACCTGGATGCCAAATTTCAGCTTGATCCGTCCAGTGGTTTGGGCTGTGCGTTGATAGATGGCTATGTTACGTTTGAGTTTTATATACATATATAGATATAGAAGATAAAATAGAGATTCTGTAAGAGGTAGTTCCATGCTTAATGCAGCTGAATTGGGCTTGCATGACCGGGGAGGTACCTCTCGCTTACAGGATACCGGCGTGAAGTGAAAGCTGTGCTACCGCGTTTCGTGCGGTGTGTCAGTAGCCGGTGGCCCATGGAGGAAGGAGGAAGGAGGGTAACGCGTCTGTATAACATCAATGCGGATGTATATGGGCGTGGGTAGATATTAAAATGGCTTCGACTGCTCGTTTGTTCTCTTATGCCGGTGGCCCATGGAGGTGGGAGGAGAAAGGATGGCAGCGCATCTGTATAGCCTCTATGCGGATGTTTGTGGGCGTCGGTAGTCATGAAATTGGCTCCAGCTGCACGTTTGCCCTCCTATATCATAAAAAAAATGCTATAAAAAAACATTTCACAAATAAATATGTTACTAATCTATATGTATATAAATACGTAAAGAAACAACTTCGGGAACATATTTACGAATATTGCGCGGACTAAGAAGTATGAAATTTGGGACACTTATAGTTTACGTGTAAGAGAAGTGCAGAACGCTAATATTTTTAGGGTACCGTAGCCAAAATGGCAAAAAACGGAACCCTTATAGATTCGTCATGTCTGTTCGTCCGTCCGTCCGTCCGTCTGTCCGTCCGTATGTCACAGCCATTTTTTTCCGAAACTATTGGGCCGTCGTCGTAGGTGAAACTTTGTAGGTTAATGTATTCTGTGAACCGCTATTAGAATTTTGAATTAAAATAAGTAAATTAAGAAATAAAGGGGAGGCACTCCATACATAGAACTGAATCTAATTTTTTTTTTAATCCAACCTGATGTCTGTGGTTTTAGTAATAAAACCATTTTTCGTCAAAATTAATCGTTTGCAAGATAGACGCTTCCAAAGTGGAAAAATGAGTGTGTCCCCCCCTCTAACTTTTAATATAAGAGAGTGAGAATTCTAAAAAATATATATGAAGAAGAAGAAGAACGCAAATACAACTGTTTCGTTCATACAAACGCTATGAAAAACCAAGTTATTTTAGTTTCTGGTAAACAATGTCTTCCATTGTTACGGAACCCTCGGTGTGCAGTCCGACTCACACTTGGCCGGTTTTTAAATAATAATGCAAAGTACTTTAATTCAATCAATAAAACATTACATACACTACCACGTACGTTTATCTCACATGGTACCACATAATATCAGGGTTGTGGTATTCTCATCTGAGTACCACAACCATTAACTGAGTGGTAACCATTTTAGGGCTTTGTTACACTGTTGTGCATTATCCCGTTTTATAATCTCGCCTGTATTGTATTTTTGTTTTACTTAATTTTTTTATCCTTTAATTATTTTTGTGTCGTTATTTTAAGTTTGTATTGCTTTTCTTTTATGTAATAATTTTTCGTTGTGTTAATGTGTAGCAGTGTATTACTGAAGACCTAAATAAAGTATATTCTATTCTATTCTACTACCATGCATTTGACATATTGACACATAATTATTAATAAAGTTCCTATGTGTCTTTTGCAATGTTGAAAATTCTACACAAATTTGTTTATCATAGTTACAATGACATCACATGCCATTATATAATATTATAATATTTAGTTTTTAATTAAAAATTTCAGAAAATTTCACTAAGATCGAATTTCGATCATCACGGGTTCACTAGTCTTTATTATAACGTCGTCTTTTTACATTATAAACTGACGATGTTATTGTCGTCCCAGCCGAATTTCGATTGCAGGACCATCTCAGAGAGAATAGCCATCTGCGCAAGACATATAGAGCATGAATATGTACGCAGCCAAAATTGCACTCTCAACTCCCTCTATCTCATATTCCGATGGGCCGGCAGCCCGACACGACCGGAGAGAAATCAAATGCATAAGTCATGCCTTAATGCTCTTTCCGAAGCACAGGGGTGTAATTCCGCCAAACTCCTTACTCCTAACTGCTATTAGAAATTTAACCATGCGGACTCTTAAATTTACTTTGAGACCGGAACACTAAATTTTATATTATATTGGCAAATGTAGAGAAAAATTACGAATACAAGGTTGATAAGACAGAGGGGCATTAAATGAAACCTCATACTTAGTGTATCATTTCCAAACTACACAATCAGATCAATCAGACCAATAGTTTAGTTACAGGATTTTTTAAATTTTTTCTCACCTTGTACACGATGGATCACGTCTCTTAGTCATAGTCAACTGTCCTAGTGGTCAGCTGACTATTGGTCATTTGTGATGTTGCCGATTAGAAACGCAGGTCACGACAGGTCAGTCCAAAGGATGTTTACATTTTTTCCTTATTATAATTTTTTAAAAATTTTTTTAAAGAAATTGAATAGGTTAATACCTATTCAATTTCTTTAAAAAATGATTTTCGTATACTTCTCGTATAGTTTTTTTATAATAGTTTCGAATTAAGAGTTAAAAATTTCCATTAGACATGGTTTCATTTAGCGCCTTTCGATTTTCATAATCAATGTTCACGTGCCGTAAACATACTTCAACTTCAGCTCTACGCGAGATCGAGAGCATCTGTCGAGGCAAAATTGAGCACAGATCAAAGTACAGTGCTGAACAAGAGAACTCACACAAACGTTTTGATCTTGTTTTGTATAATTACCTATTCACACTTATAAATATAATTTTGTATATAATATTAAGATTTTTTTGTAAATAAAGTCACTTCTATTTTGGGATTACGACTATCACTTCCTCAGATGCTAGTATTCCCTCACTGTGGTGAAGATAGGCCGTAGTATCTGCAAGAGTCCGGGCAGATAGCATTGAACATCCTTTTTTTGGATTTTACAATCAAAGTTGTATAATTCTAATAAGAATAATTTTATTTTTGATGAACTAACTAGTATTAGTAACGCGTAAAATTAATATTTATGTTCGTAGTTTCTTAAGAGTCTTCTTCAATTTTTTCCAAAACTGTAGCATCGGTCTTTGAAGTAAAATATTGCTGCAAAAATATGAGAAGGGAAAATATGAATTCTATTTCGGTATTAAAGATAATTGAATATCTGTTACAAATGTTAAAAGGCACGCAAGGATCACAAGCTCGGTGGGTAACGACGCGGATATTTTGACAATTATCCTCTAAGAGCTCTTCGTGTGAGTTATAATACGGGTAGAAAGAGGGGGCTAAGAGTACTTTCGGAAGCGTTTGAAACTTCCATTTAGCTCTTTGCGTAACTCATAAATTTATCCTCCTAATTTCATAAATGTGAAAGTTTCGTTCGTTTGTTACTCCTTCACGCAAAAACTGCTGTACCAATTTTCATGAAATTTGAAACTCACATAGAAAGTAGAGTAGATTAACACATAGGATAGTTTTTATCACGAAATGTTCCTATGGGATGTCATGGGAAGATTTTATATTTTCTATGTGGGATAGAAAAACAAACATTCATCAAATTTTTAGCAATATATTTATAACTAACTGTTACTCGCGGCTTCACTCGCGTGGTAGAGAAAAAAATATTTGTATATATTTCGAGCCAATGCCACTCTTCAGTCCTTCAGCTATATCCATACTAAATATCACATCCGTTGATCCGATTTCATTGTGAACGAAGGACAAACAAACAAACACGCATTTATTATATTAGTATGGATGATTATGCTTCAGCGTTTATATTAATAGTATGACGTCACTGTCGCCAACGACGTGAGCTGTCATGTTTGTTCATTAGAGGTTCACTAACGAGAGCAAACAAGCGACGGCGATTTAATTAATTGATGTTAATTACATGTGTCGCTAACAATAATTAATTACAATAAGGAATTACTGTCACGTGACAAGACGATCTGTTTAATTGACGTAAATTTTCTTACTTACTTAACCTGATGAGTTCCTGACGAGAGCGTTACAAAACGTGTGATCGGGCGAGGCGAAAGGAAATTGAAAAGGAGATATAAATTAGTTAAGACAGAAAGAGAGTTACGTTTCTTATATTACTGTAGGAGCGAGAACAAGCAGTGCTTTCTTTAACTCTCCCTCATAGCGGCGTTTGGCTGATTATACTTATAATTAATTACAAGTTGTTTAATTCCTTTGTTACTTAAATAGGATACTGTTGTAAAGATTTAGTTAACAATAGACTAGAGGGACGACTGTGTCGCACCCTCTGACGCAACGCTGTGCACGTGTGCAGGTAGCCAGGCGGTGAGGAGTGTGGAGACCACGAGAGGGCGCTTGAGAGCGCAGAGTGGGCAGAACGATTTGAGACGTAGTGGCGCACACACGTGCTCAGCGGAGTGTCTAGGTCTATTTTAAATTATTATTATAGTTCTTTTTCACAGAAATGTTAAATTGCAAGATGCCGAATTAAAATATGATTGTGAAGTTATAACGTGTGTCAATTATTGATCTCCTACCCGCAACCGATACGCCCACTTATTACTACATTACCTTATCTGATAGAGACGGCCAAATGGCTACACATTTATAATATTAATAAGATAAAAACAATTAAAATTGCGTGATTAAACTCTATTATCTCTAATTATTATCTGCCGATGATAATATCAACGGCACCAAAATGTAAATGTGGCGTGCTAAGAATGAATTACACTCGAATTACCATTCTACCTGGGGACTATTAATTATAATATCGTTATGCCTAAACAAAGATAATATAATCTACAAACCTTTCTTTGGCAGCTCTATTTCCTTCCTTTTTTTTTAAACTTTGTGAAAGCATTTACGCCACACTGGTACACCCTGAGTAGGCTACCGACCAATGTGGAGATTCTGTTCCTCCCTCCTACTTTCTTACTCCCTCGCAGCCTCGGCTCTTGCAATTGGTGGACATGCCCGACCCGAACTGTCGGAAAGAATGTCGCACGGCTTCACCACTGAGTGCGGACACCGCAGTGTACTACCACCATAAATACCGCCAGGTCAATGTACTATTCAGGAACAAATGTAAGAGGTAGTGCCACACTGCAAGCTTGCATGCAGTCGAGTTGGGCCAGCACGATCCGGGAGGTACCTCTCGCTTACACGAGACCGGCGTAAAGTGACAGCTGTGCTGTCGCGTTTCGTGTGTGTGTTACGGAGGTTGGGGGCGGAAGGAGGGCAACGGATCTGAATAACCTCTATGCGGATCTCTATAGGCGTCGGTAGTCATGAAAATGGATCCGGTTTCTCGATAGCCTCCATATTATACTATAAAAAACCGACACAAGTAAATCTTAAACTCACATTTTTAATTAAATTCTGAATATTATTCATAAGTTCTCGAAAGAATACCCTAAAATAGTTCCGGAAATTTGTTGATTGTAACCCCGAAAAGCCGGTAGATTACTCATTTGCATAACCAACTCGAATACTAATTTCACCACTAATTGTTGAACTGTGCGATACTCGAAGTGGCTCCTAGGGTTGCCAACTCCGTTGATCAGAAATCCGGGAGGAAAAAAACAATCTTACTACCAGATATACAGGGTTATTCTTTGGTCACCGGCCAAATTTTAAGATGAGGAAGTAAACATCATTCCAAGGGTGTGTTTTAAACTTTATAGTCTAATTGTAATATTTTGTTAAATAGAAATTGATTTGAAATGATCCTTAAAAGGACATCGATCGTTGTTCGCAAACGAAGTGTATCAACTTCAAGGCCAGTCACCGATAGCGACTCGCGAGTCACGTCACATGGTGACCAAGAAATATATTTATAAGATGTGATAAAGTGTGTATCTAATTATTTTTCTACTTTTTTATTCCATAAATCAAATGTATTATTGATTCTGAACCACACCTGAAAATTTCGCCGGTGACCAAAATGTAACGCTGTATATTCAAAAGTTCTATAATGTCATGCACAGTGGTCGGAAGGCTTTTTTGACATTATGAGATTACAATAATTACATTTTGCCACAGTCCGCAGGGGCTACTCGCCGCCAGTCCGGGAGAATTTGCCTGCGTTCCTGGGAGATTTCAAAATCTAATTCCTTTTTTCCGGGAGAGTCCCGGTATTCCAAGAGAGTTGGCAACCCTACCCGCAGCGCTTCTCTCTCCGGCGGCATATATAGTGGCCCTATACACAAAACCACTCATATATTAATAAATCCTATTTTCCCATTATTCCTGACCTCTATTGCTTTGTTTTGACTCTCTCTTTGAACTTTTTGTTAGTCTGACTGTTCTGAGCACGCGCTTCTACAAAAAAGTCAAGACTTTTTTTTTCAGAAATACGTGCAATTTCAGATACTAAATAAGCAAACTCTTAAGTTTTCTTTTTTCCATCTATCTATTAGGAGCCATACACAAATTATATCACACGTTAAGGGGGAGGGGGTCGATGAAACGTGACATTGACCTTTTCGTGACGTCACATTTCAAAATCTATTTGAATCTAAATGCTAAACACGAACTTTGAACTATTAATGAAATGCTAAAAAAGCACTTTTTTATGTATTAATACATAAATAAATTCATCCTAAAACAAGTGACGTCACACTAGAGAGGAGCGGGTCTGACAAATGTGTCCAAAAATCATGAAATTAGTGAGAGGTACTATATGGATTGCCCCTTATATTCTGTTCAAGTATTTTAATTGTAAAGAGGATTTGGATTTGTAATTACTATGAGTTTAAGAAAATAATAACAATTATACCCCTACAAGGAAAAATCAGTTATTCTTTCGAGATAAAAATATTTCAATTTATATGTTTGGCGTCAGAGTTCTATTTCTTGCAGCACTTTCGCCGAATGTAATGCACTAGTGATAATTTTAGGAATTTAGTAAGAGGTAGTCAGGCCTGGTCGACTTACGGCTTTTTATTGGTCATGCCATCTGGGGACACAAAAAGTGTTGCCCTACGAAATAAATTATTATAAAAGACCGAAAAAGAGACTAAAAAATTAGTTGTTTGGGTCATTCATCATGCTCAGCTGATTAAGAAAATAAAAGTGTTACCAACAATGATTATATTGGCAATAACAGTAGAAAAATCTTATTTACTTTAATTGTTAATATATATTCAATAAATATAATATAACATTTTAAACATATTTTGTATTTAAATTAAAAAATATACTTTTTGTTTGTTAACTATTTTATCTTCAAAAACGACTTTAAAATAATTTAATGTTCAAGGGTTTAAATTTGATGGTAGTAAATCAGTGAAGTTACACAGATTACAGACACTCATAGATAATACAACAAAATGGCGCGTTGTCTTTGTTTGATTTTCAACAAAGAAACAGTAAACACTTTCATGTTTGCTTCTCGTTGACATGGTGGTTTAGCTGTTTGAGTTTCCTTGGTTTGTGGCTTTATGCGTTGCGTTTACCATTTAACCAAGTGTTTTCCAAGATTACGTTGATTTTGTCCGTAATTTTTGAGATATAGACCAAAGACCAGTTACGAACGTGGAGGTAAAGGGTGAAGAATATACATCTAGTTCTATATTTAGTTATTTAATACTGATAGTCACACTTTTGCCAAATCCCTGCTAAATATTATTACGCAATAAGAATATTTATATGTCGCAGTAACATAGAAAAAGTAATAATATAGTTGTGTGCCTAGAAATATAATTATATTCCGGAACATAGTAATTGCACTATAGCGATTTTCAACAGTGAAAACCGAAATACCAATATATTCCATACATAGAGTTATATTGTATAGCTAAGCTCTATATTTATTTCACTAAACTTAATCTAGCAATAATATTATATCACTAATTTATTGGTCTTCATAGTAAAAAATTGCTATAGATCAACTATGTTCCGGTGTTTAATTATATCCCTAGGAATATAACTACATTACAGCTTTTTCTGTGTTCAATGTTGTTATGCAATTTAAACACGTATTTATAGTATAAATACATATTTTTATTTTTATTGCTAAATATATTTAGCATGGATGTAGGGATCATATTAAAATTTTCATAATGCAAACTTATTAGATAAGCCTCATATTGCCGGTTTTTTATTACATTACCTTTATATTTTGTACTACCACGAGAAATATTTCATAGAGTTTATTGTAATAAAAATATAAGTCAATAATCACTTGTTTATTCTGTACCCATATCTTCAAATTTATCTATTTAATATGGTTAAATAATGGGTATAGAAACAAGATCACATTGGCCACTTTTTCATGATTTCAATGTAAAATTTAGAGTACGTATTTGTGCCTAATTTTTACATGAAAATCGTGAAAAAAGTAGTTCCATGGTTTTGTTTCTATACCCATAGATGGTAATATTATATGTATAGGTACGTATAAGTGACATCATTCAAATCTCCCGCGCTTAGATAGTTTTTCTGGGGCACGCAATAGATGGCATCCGTGTTTGTCCCGCCATCTTTTGTATGGCGTTGACATTCTTCCCTTTAGGATAAGTGTTCTGTGGAGGTAGTGCATCCAAACTGCATGCTTGCATGCAGCCGAGTTGGTCCGGCACGATCGGGGAGGTACCTCTCGCTCAAAATTCTATTTATTATTCTCATGTAATCTTATTTTTAATTAGTTTCCTGGCAGGAGGACTTCTAAGCACACTCACAGATTACATTACGAAGCTTGCGATGTACCAGGGCGCCATAACCGTTGAGAAGCTGTTGAGTTAATTTGGTGGACTTCTAAACACGAGTCACAGATTACATTACGAAGCTTGCGATGTACCAGGGCGCCATAACTGTTGAGAAGCTGTTGAGTTAATTTGGAGGACTAAGCACGAGTCACAGATCG
>LUGF01053394.1:14097-24892 GCA_001625245.1 Calycopis cecrops
ATTGAAGTCATACATTATAACATGAAGAATAGACAAATGAAGTCATATGAAACATCCAGAGACATCCGCAACACGAGGTACAGGTGCAAAGCCGGCCTTCGGAAGTAAATAATCTATTCCCTTGATTATCCCTTGCTCGTATCGTTCCAGAAATACCAAGGGGACGGCTGCCATTAAAAAGAAGTGCGTGGTCTTCCTCTTCCCTTGGCTCACGGCGAATTCAGCACCAATCAAGAAACAAGAGCATGTGTAACGTCACCCAAATTTCTCTATTTGCTCTTTTTTTTTATATGGGGGGCAAACGAGCAGTCGGAGCCATTTTCATAACTACCGACGCCCATAGGCATCCGCATAGAGGCTATACAGATGCGCTGCCGGTTCCGGCTACCTACACACCGCACGAAACGCGACAACACAGCTGTGACTTTACTCCGTCTGTAAGCGAAAGGTACCTCCCCGGTCGTGCCGACCCAATTCGGCTACAAGCAAGCAAGCAGTGTGGCACTACCTCTTACTGAATATTACTTTTTTTTTTTTATATTTGTGCACACCACGTTAGTCTAGCCCCGTGCTAAGTACCGTAAGGACTTGTGTTACGGGTATTAGACAACGGAAATATATTTAATATGTTTTTATAAATTTAAGAAATATTATGTATTTATGATTATTATTATAGAAATACATATAATACATAATATATAAACATCCATGACCAAGGCGGGATTCGAACCCGCGACCGCTGTCGCAACATGCTCAGCTTATCCGAGCCCTGTACCACTGCGCCAGCCTGGTCGTCATTTTATTAACTTTAACTTTTAATATTCACATAAATTTATCACCTTTGAACGCTTATTCAATTTGAAATTGTTCTCCATTGTTCAATAGGACTACAAGCACAGCGAAGTGCAAATTTAAAATTTGAATTGTGTCACTTTATGCACGCCGTAGTAACTCACACAGAGTCACTAAAGCATGCATAAAATGATTTTAAATTTTAAACTTCATAAAGCGAAATGCTTGAACGATTAAATTAACTTTTATAAAAGGACTCCGGGCTATGTTTTATGTTGAGTACATAATGTTTTTGTTGGGTTTAATTTTATTGCATTCTTCCGTGAAATTTTGTTAAGGAAATGTGTTAAGAATGAGCTTTTTCTGAAATATGTTTATTGTTCGAGAGAAAAATATTTTACAACAGCGTATTATGTTGTCTTTCGTTGTTTTTTTTTTTTCATTCAGCTTTGAATTATTTTCGTTGATTTTTTATTTATTCATTCGGCTTTGATTTATTTTCGTTGTTTTTTTTTATTTATTAATTCGGTTTCGATTTATTAAGCAGCAGACCAGCTGGTGATGATGTAATCATACAACGAAGAAAAGAGGCAGCACAAAAGTTACTCGCTACCTCATGCGAGCGCCTTCCCTCAGGACCTCCACACGGAGAGCAACGATAAAATTAAGCGTTGTTTTTTTTTAACAACGCTTCATTTTACTTTTTCTTGAGAATTCGTTTTAATCTAGGTAGCTAATAAAATAACCTGACTGATCTAGGAGCATTTGTGTGTATGTTTTGTCGGCCTAAAGAAGCTGCCGCCACCACCTCGATATCCGAAAGCCAACTTTTTAGCGCGCATATTGTGGAACCAGCTGCCACAGTCGCTATTTCCGAACCGACACGACCCCGGCTCTTCAAGAAAAGAGCTTACTCTAATTTAAAAGGCCGACAATGCGCCAGCAAAGCCTCCAGTTTTGCGGATGTCTATGGGCGGCGATAGTAATCTATCACCTGCTCGTTTGCCCCTTATGCTATAAAAAAAAAAAAGCTGATGTACCGAGTTAAACATATACCCCCTTATTAATAAACATGGAATAACTATATCCAAGGAATAACCTAGTAATAAAGTATAAACTGACATCTGTCAAATTCCATACCTTTTGTGTTTTTTATGGGGAATTTTTAATTGCACCTCTATTGAAAATTTAAGCAAAGAACAATTATCCACTAATAATGTACCAGCATATCAAATAAATGACTGTTTATCAAATTAAATAATTGTGTAACTAAATGTGTAGTATAATAAAATGTCTAAAATATATCAATCAGAGTTAGCGACTTTATTTATCTCATTTTACTACGAAAATCTTGTTAAAACCGCAGATATAAGCATTCTAAAACAAAATTACTCGCCGTATAACAAAAATACTGATTTGCACACTAAATTATCCAATACTATTACCGAATTTCCAATCCCCAATCCAAGCCAATTTTATACTCGGATCGACAACTTGTAATAGTTAATCATAGTGGGTCATAAGACCCAAATTTACCCCGATAGGTTCGAAGTTGTTAGGTTGTTAGGATATTTTTTTTATTTGCACTCGGAACACTTGGTCCAATTTTATACTTGGATCGACCACTTGTTAATCATAGTGGGTCAGAAGACCCAAATTTAAAACATGACTGATTAACCGGTGTTTTATTTAGAATAACTCATGTTCTTAACAATTTAATAGGTAACGTATTCCAAAAAAACAGATTAAATGTTTCGTTGTACTAAAAGGATAATCAGATTTACTATAAGTTAACGGATAGTAATTCAGTAAAATAGATTAGCATCAAACATCAAACAGTGTTGTATTTTTGATTTATTTGATGCGCAAATTTTGTGTGCAATTCAGTATTTTTGTTAGCAATTTTGAATACTTTGATAGAAAAATGTGGATTTACAGTTGTAAGATTAAATACTACCCGTTTTTTATTATTTAATTTGAAAGAGGTCAGTTTATTACTAGGTTATTCCTTGGATGGAGTTATTCTATGTTTATTAATAAGGGGGTTAGTCTATAGGTTCCACCATCGCTGGTTAATGTAATTCACATTCAGCTGACTAAAACAGGGTTTCAAAATGTGCGGTTCACACTACACATGCCACCAACTGGTACACCAGCACTACATAGTATAAAACAAAGTCGCTTTCCGCCATCTTTGTGTCTATATGCTTAGGTCTTCCCTCCCTGTAGGATCCGTTTTACACACTGGAAAAGCATTTTCCCAGCGACTAAAAATAGTTGGCACATTACAGGCTACAGCGGTATGCATTTTAGAGGAACCTCCCCGGTCGTGCTGGCCCTGGTCCAGATCAATGTAGCATGGCACTACCTCACACAAACTAATGTACTAAGAATGATATCAGATCTAAATCTCTCACAAAGGTATTGGCCATGTTTGTAGCCGGAAACCGTAGCTAAATCGAACACAGACAAACCGATAGACCAATTAAAATAACCCAATATGGACACAGTATTATTGATGATATGGTTATTGGGGTGATTGTGCTGAGTCACCAGCTTTTACCTGCAGCTGTGCAACATAATTTATTTTAAGATTTGATCAAAGTATAGTCATATTATTGTTCTTTTCACGAACTGTTTTTTTAAACCGTGAAATCCATGTCACATCCCTTGAACCATAGTAAAAACAATAACCAGCGTAGTCTAAAGATATTTTCTACCTTCAATCATTTATTGCACATGTTTTGACGATCTCAAGACAACTCAAACCCAAATTTTTGTATCACAATAAAACCTTCTGTTTCTTCGTTTCTGAATAGAAAATCAATGCCTGAATAATCTTATTTAAGATGTATCAGGTGGATGTGACCATGTTTGTCAATTTACATAAGATATTACACTCTTAACTACGGTTGATACGTAGTCCTCGGTGTGCGATCCCGATTCACACTCGACGTTTTTCGTCTCGAAAGTAACCATATACCGGATTCGAAACCGGCGAGGTATCTATCGCATCCAGATACAAAAACAGCCTACATCCGTCCACAGCTGAACGCAGGCCTGCTCCATAGAGCGCCAACCATCTCGATCTGGGGAAGCTCATCCATCCGCACCCCGGCACCTTTCTTAGATCGTCACACAATCGTGCTGCAGGGCGTCCTCCGCTTGCCTAGTCGCTGTCTCCACTCACTCACATGTCAGCTCCATCCCCCATCGAAATATGATTATCACACATACATTATAAATTCCGCACTCCACCGTCACCACCTAGATCCTCCGAAGTCCACTACTTTGCGCTATAAGCACAATTTTATCCCACGCACCATTTCAGTTTGGAATCACCTGCCCCTTCGGTATTTCCAGACCGATACGACCTAGGAATCTTCAAGAAAATAGCTTATTCTTTCCTCAAAGGTCGACAACGCATCTGTTAGACCTCTGGTGTTGCGGATGTCTGTGGGCGTTGGTGGTCGCTTTACATCTGGTAACCCAACTGCTCTTTTGCCTCCTATGCTATAAAAAGACACACAGTAATCATTGCCAACTACGCCATCCACGTCAACTCTTCCCGCGATCTGTTCCCCGAGGAGCACAACGGAGCGCGGGATATTATGACGTAAACCACGTAGATAATGTATCTCAGTACGTGAGGAGTTTATGTAGCAGTCATGACAACGTTACGTGGTAGAATTATGATGATTAAATTAGAATAGAATAGAATGGAAATAAATTTATTCAATGCTCCATAAAACAAAAACCCCCTTATTAATAAACATAGAATAACTTTATCCAAGTAATAACCTAGTAATAAACTGACATCTGTCAAATTCCATACTTTTCATGCGTTTTTTAATATGGAATTTGACAGTTGTCAGTTTATTACTAGGTTATTACTTGGATAAAGTTATTCTGTGTTTATTAATAAGGGGGTAAGAGACAAAATGCAGCACAAAATATAAATACATAATATACCTATCAAAAAGACAAAAAAAGAACAATTAAAGTCCTTGTTACTTATTATGCATGCACAGTGACGCAATGTGAGGAGCACTGAAAGGACGTCACTCGGCATAAGACGGAGGATTATTAATTAAAGCTGGATATAAAATATCTGGAACCAAGCTGCATGCATGCATGTAGTCTGACTGGGTTCTAAACCGGCGTAAAGTGACAGTTGCGCTGCGTTTCATGCGGTGTGTAAGTTGCCGGTGGCTCATACAAATGGAGGAGGAAGGAGGGCAACGCATCTGCATCACTTCTATGCGGATGTCTATGGGCATAGCCGTCGATTGTCATGAAAATATCTCTGACTGCTCGTTTGCCCCGTTACCATAAAAATGGACTTGTTTATTTACCAACTGATCCTGCTTCATTAATTCAATACGCGACTGCGAGAAAATAAACTGTAACGAGCGAAAACCTGCAACCAGAATCGCTATTAATTAGATTTAAGTGGACAATATAAAGTGGCCATCAGTGGATCGTTACCAGCTACATTATTGTCTGCCTCTTCATCTTTTTAGGAAGAGGTAGTGCCACGCTGCGTGCATGCAGCCGAATTGGGTTCGACCGGGGAGGTACCTCTCGCTTACACGAGACCGGCGTAAAGTGACAGCTGTGTTGCTTGTGTGCAGTTGCGTTTCGTGCGGTGTGTGAGTAGCCGGTGGCCCGTGGAGGGAGGAGGAAGGAGGGCAACGCATCTGTATAACCTCTATGTCGACGTGGATGTGGAGGATGTGCTTAAGAGACATGAAGGGATGTAGGATGGACCCTGCTGCTTGGGAGCAGCAGGCTGCCAACCGGCCTGAGTGGCGTCTGGTGCATAAACGTGTCTTGGAGTTTGAAAAGGAACGGAGGCGCGATCTGGACACGAAGAGGGACCATCTAAAGAGTACTCCGCCTTCCGTCCTCACAAGCAGTAGCTGTGCACGAACCTTCAATGCCAAAATTGGCTACAATAGCCATGTGAGGTCGCACTTGAATTAGGAGTCATGTCGATGTCTGTGTTTAGTCATGATTTTTTTTTTTTATGAAATAAGAGGGCAAACGAGCAGCCGGAGCCATTTTCATGGCTAGCGACTCCCACAAACATCCGCATAGAGGCTATAGAGATGCGCTGCCTTCCTTTCTCCTCCCACCTCCATGGGACACCGGCTACTTACACACCGCACGAAACTCGGCACAGCTGTCTCTTTACGCCTGTCTCGTGTAAGCGAGAGGTACCTTCCCGGTCGTGCCGGCCCAATTCGACTGCATGCAAGCATGCAGTGTGGCACTGCCTCTTACCAAAGAGAGAAATGGCTCCGATTTCTCGTTTACTTATACTATAAAAATATATTCAGCCATAGGTCGTTAGGTACCAGTTTTAAATCCCAACCCGAAAAGTTTAATTGGATTTTTTCAATTTCAAGTAACCGTCCGAAGCCGGGAAATAGGGGTGTTACCCACGCCTCAGAGAGCACTTTTAATTGATTTCTCTACGGCTGTTTGCGATTGTCATCCCATCAGAATATGATGGTGGGAGAGATTTCACTTGAGCCTTATATACTACTAGCTGCGCCCCGCGGATTCACCCGCGTAAATTTCGATCCCGTGGAAAATATAAATTCCTCCCATGGCATCCCACAGGAATATTTTTAGGGATAAAAACTATCCTATGTGTTAATCCAAGTTACCCTCTATTTGTGTGCCAAATTCATGAAAATCGGTTCAGCAGATTTTTCGTGAAGGAGTACCAAACAAACAAACATACAAACTTTCGCATTTATAATATGAGTAGGGTTATTTTAAATCAATCCTAAAATAGTTAAAGATGCAAAGTAAGTATATTTAAAATTATTTTACGGATACACTACTAAATGGATAATGGTTAAAATTTACAGATATTATTATCTATAATAATCTATAATCTACAAACTGGAATAACATAATATTTACCTTTTATCCCGAATGAAATTAGTAGTTCCTATAGCTAGTTGTAGCATAAATTAGCTTGTACTGCGCTTAATGCCTGCCTCGGGGGTTTTGCGCTTGTACTATTTTAATTAATACCCGATATCGTCTAGATTACAAGCTCACAAACTAATTGGAAACATGTTTTAACTTAACTGTCTACTGATCGTTTTGAAAGTTATCAAAACAGTTCGTGACTTTGATAGATAATAATTGAGTAAAAAGATGTATTGATAAGAGGTAGTGTCACACTGCATGCTTGCATGCAGTCGAATTGGGCCGGCACGACCGGGGAGGTACCTCTCGCTTACACGAGACTGGCGTAAAGTGACAGCTGTGCTGTCGCGTTTCGTGCGGTGTGTAAGTAGCCGGTGGCCCATGGAGGTAGGAGGAGAAAGCAGGGCAGCGCATCTGTATAGCCCCTATGCGGATGTTTGTGGGCGTCGGTAGTCATGAAAATGGCTGCTCGTTTGCCCTACTATATCATAAAAAAAATGTAAAATATGCTAGCGAGAAGTACCTCCCCAGTCGTGCCGGCCCAATTTGTGTGCGATACAGTAATGGCACTTGCACATACAAATGTCTATGAGGAAGTGCGCTCTATAGTGATTGTTCTTTCCAAGTTCGAGACGGGTAGCGCCATCTCTCGGCCCAATAATAGAACCGCGCGAGTGTGGCGCCCGGAGTTTGACGTATTGACGTCTCTCAACTCAATTCACTGTTTTTTATGATATAGGGGGCATACATCCGCAAAACTAGGTGTCTTGCAGACGCCTTGCCGGTCTTTAAGGAAGAGGAATGCTATTTCCTTGAAGATCCCTAAGTCGTATCTGATCGGAAATACCGAGGAAGGCAGCGGGTTCCATAGTACTGTTGTACGCGGTAAAATATGGCGATTATACCGCACAGTACATTTAGGAATATCGAGATGGTGAGCAAGGAACTTTGACTTCTCTTCGCTTCACGCTCTCAAGCTGTCAGCATCGATCGGCGCACACGCTTTTGATACTAGTGTTTTCTGAGTGCATCTCAAATTGTGAGCTCACAAATAATTATAAACACGTGTGAATAAGTGCTATATTAAAGTGTCCGCTCGAGTTTCGGCTCACCGAGGTCGCCTCTGCCATCACCACAGGTCGCCAACGACCCAATCCAGGTTAGTCCCAGCTTTTTTACCGTCCCTAGATCACCTAAATTACCCCAAATATTTTTTCTCCCACTATCTCCGCTCGCGTCGGCCACCCGCTGGCCCAGTGATATCAATGTCATGTCATGTCATGTCTGCTCTCTGTGTATGAGATGTCCCTAATCATCTACTATAGTAGAGAGAGCACACAGAGAGATTTTACGACTGCATCGATCCTGCATCACGATTTAGCGACTCTGCATTCATTCGCGGTATCAGAATCGCGCGTTTTAGCGACTGCTCCTGTGCGCGATACGCAACACTCTCAGTTCGATTTACGCTTTCGGCGTTTTTAAGTGTGCGGTGAGGAGCGTCTGGCTGCACTCAGTTTCTAAAAGGCGACTAAATCGCCGATCGCCGACGCTAAAAGTAGAGTGTGTGCGGTACAATGCACTGAAATGTGTACAAGGTTGATAAAAGCGAGACGCATTCAATGAAACCACATATTTAGTGTATCATTTCCAGGCTACACAACTATAAACAGATCAATGGGAGCAACAGTTTAGCCACTGGAACTTTTTAAAGTTTTTTCTCACTACGTACACGCTGTGTCGCAGCTGATCGCCTACTATGGCCGGCCGGGGTCATTCACCCCGTGGTCGCTGTAGCCGCCCGGTACAAAGAATGATCACATTTTTTCGCTATTTAACTTGTTTGAAAAAAGTATTTTAGTATACTTGTCATAAACTGTTTTTAATAATTTCATGTTAACTGTAGGCACTTATAGTATATGAGGTCTCATTTAATGCCTCTCGCTCTTATGAAGCCTGTATTTACGTTGTCCGAATATCGTACTGGTTGATTATAGCGAACGGAGCCGACGAAATGAGTCTGATTATGTTGACGTGCTAAAACCTCCGTCAGATCGACGCCATTGCTGATGAAACCTATGATTATGTGTTTAGGTTACGCCGGCGCGGCTTCGGGGAGAAGCGTTTATGTGGTTAAGTTATGTCGGCCCTAACAAGCTTTCGTTATGATTTTTTTTTGACTAGAGGAATTACAAGAGCTATTTTTAGGAGTCTTTAGTCCGTTTTGTCAGTAAAATGAGATAGACTATTAAATTTTATGATGACAAATGTGATATTAAAATGCTAAAATAAACCGCGAATAAATAGTTATATCACAAAGGAGTTAATTCTTCAAAACTTCAAATCAGTTGCCGTAGACAGCGTTATGAATATTATCGGTTAAATAAAACCAAAACAGAGGGTAAAACAAGATTGTTTTCGATCACATTAATGTGGATTTCATTCAGAGTTGAAAACAATCTTCCATTGATTGCACGTTCCATTCACAGCGCACAAACAATTTTAACGAGCAAGAACTGTGCACGTGGCGGCGCCGACAGGTGCGGCGTACGTGTACAGCGAGCTCCATAGATTATACACTTATACTGAGAGCTATGGAGGGCAGAGATAAGGAGAACCATCTCATATTTTTTTATAGCCAACGAGCAGTCGAAGCCATTTTCGTGACTATCGACGCCCATAGACATCAATGTAGGCACAGATGCGCTGCCCGCCTTTCTCCTCCCACCTCCACAGGCCACCGTCTACTTAACACACCGCACGAAACGCGACAACACAGCTGTCACTTCACGCCGGTCTCGTGTAAGCGAGAGGTACCTCCCCGGTCGTGCCGGCCCAATTCGACTGGATGCAAGCATGCAGTGCAGCACTACCTCTTACTTGAACCTCATATGGTAGAAAATAGGAAAAAAAGGCCCAGGTGAGTGGAGAAAGGAGGGCAGATCGACTGCATAGCCTCTACGCGGATGTCTATGGAAGTCATGCAAATGACTCCGTCTGCTCCTTTGACCCATATACCATAAAAATATCCAGTTGTATTCTATAAATAACGATTACAAAACCTTCCAGAATGGCGCTGGTGTAGATAGTGTATAGCATGAATGTAAATAGTGATTGTAAACAAATTTACGTATTCAGAGTTAAAAATACTAATATTTTTGGCGACTAAAGTAGTTAAATATTGATAATATCAACAACTTGCGTAGTATAAATAGTGTAGTAAAAATAAACTTAATAATAATAATGTCGTCCTAGCCGATTTCGGCTACGGCGGCCGTCTATTTAGACGTGCCATCTGCGCAGGACATTTTATAGTGCACAAGTGTGCGCGCAAACACAAGTGCACTCTCTATTCCCTCATTCTCATATTCCGATGGGACGGCAATCCGACACGACCGGTGAGAAATCAGGCGCAGGACCGACGGCTTAACGTGCTCTCCGAGGCACGGGGTGTAACACCGCCAACCTCCTGACTCCGGACTGTTATTACAAATTGAAAAATTCCAATAACAATTTTTGGTCCGACCCGGGATTCGAACCCGGGACCTCACGTCTGTGGTTGAACACGCTTACCACTACACAACGAGGCAGTCAAAAATAAACTTATCCTAATAGTAGTGGCGCCATCATAATTTAATGCATTTTGTCGACGTGTCCAACGTTTAATATACACAGAGGATTCTCCTTACCTCTATCCTCTATACTGAGAGCGAGCTTGTCTACACGGCTATACAGACTTACGTACAATGGAGTATTTATGTAGTGGGCGAGATTCTTGGTATACTATGTCTCGGAAACTGCTCAAATTATCACAACACATTGTTAAAGTAATGCTGTTAAGCTTGCACGAAATATTCATTACAATATAACAACTACTTTTCGCTTACACGAGACCGGCGTAGTAACTGTGCTGTCGCGTTTCGTGCGGTGTGTAAGTAGCCGGTGGCCCGTGGAGGGAGGAGCAAGGAGGGCTGCGCATCTGAATAGCTTCTACACGGATGTCGATGGGCGACGCGCGACGGTAGTCATGAAAATGGCTTCGATTTCTCGTTTG
>LUGF01053394.1:32906-44266 GCA_001625245.1 Calycopis cecrops
ATTCAGTACGTGGATCATAGTGGGTTAATTTGATTATAGAATATACTAACATCATATATATGCTACTCACACGGCGATCCGTATGTGTGGGTTTGAATTACCCACGAATTACATAAAACCACGTGCGCAAGGCGTAAACGCTCTTAATACGAAACTATTAAAAATAAGTTTACGACAAGTATACGAAAGCACTTTTTTCAAAGATATTAGAGCGCTTTCACACTGGCGTTAGTTTAGCATAGGCGTTCGATAAACGTATGCGACAACACTACACTGCGACTAAATGACGCGCGCGTCACGTTGTCGCAACTTTTCCTCTACAGTTAATTGTACCTACGCTGCGTTAGCGCAGCGCAGACGTCACACAATTAAAGCAAAAACAAAAAAAACACGCGACAACGCGACGCACGTGTTGCGTTGTCGCAGCGTCTGCGCTGCGCGTACGTTCATCGAACGCCTACACTGAACAGACGCTAGTGTGAAGGCGCTCTTAAATAGCGAAATATTGTTATCACTCTTTCTACCGGGCGGATAGACCAGGTTCAGTAGCGGGGCTCGGGGTGGCTGTAGGGGAGGTTGGAGGCCACTGTGGGGTAAACCTCACTATTCAGTAACTGCTTTAAGCAGTGAAAATCAGTAAACACAATGTTATAATATGTAGCTCAGTTTCAATATCAGTTTATTTAAGTAGTTAGTTTGATATTCGTCATATTTAAATAGACCAATGACGATAGGAATATTCGATATCATCTGGATCAAGAATTGCTTATACTCGCATCTTATACGCTTCCATTTGACCGTTGCCAAAATATGGCTGAAGATATAACACGCTAGTCCGAGTGGCTATCCCGAGTGGTTTGCGCTACGTTACATACATTTACGCGTTTCAATACAATATACAAGTTGTCACTTTGTCTGGCATCTACGTTGCACAACGCAATGTCCGTTTGGCTTTATAATTAATGAAATATTTATTTTGTACCAAAAGCAAGCGAGCGACGCCGCAGGCAGATACATCAATGTACATAACAACTTCATTAAATATAATAATTTATCATTATAAATGTACAAAATGCGCAATGGAAACTATGAGAATATTACTAGTATTTAAAGAGTGGCTCGCTGGCTAAAATATTCTCTTCACACGGTCCTAGCTTATAGCCCTACCTGGATAAACTCTTCAACTTTAGTGTATTATTCGACTGAATAAAGTTGGTGAACTTTACAAAAGCTTTTAGAACTTCTTATTTTTTTAATTTATAAGAAAGTATCCAACTTGAAAATCTTTGAATTCCAAATTGATTATTACCACCTTAATTATTACAAAATTATAAAAAAATACTTGTAATTAAAAAAACCTGTGCGTGAGAACAGCGTCAGTCATATTATACACATGGTCTATGGCGGTATATTCTGCAGTCGGATTTTTGTTTTTAAATTTAATGTTTGTTCTCATATAGATTGCCTATTGAGTAGAAAACGTGGTCAATGATCTCATACGAATAAAATCTGACGATAATAATCTTATTTATCTGAGGTAAAAAAAATGTTGTAGACAGCAATAGTATTATTAATAATCACAGCAACATAATATATTTGATTTCTTTCCATCTGGATTAGAAAGTTAAAGGAGTCGGTCCATTTCAGGTGTACTCTTGTACAGATAACAATAAATAAAGAAAAATACATAGAATTAAAAAAAAAATACATTAAGTTCGTTGATCTCACGAAATAAAATGCACGAAACATCTAAAAATTCAAGTTTTACTTTTAAATGACAACACTTGTCAAGATGGCGCGTTTCAACACAAGTGTTATATTATTCTGTGATACTAAAAAAGTTTATCCCATGAGGTTTCATCATCATTGTTTGATCACAGTATTTTTAAAATCAAATACTTTATTTATATTTAACTTTAAAAATGCTGTAATTCGAGGCCGATTGATGGACTTGCAATGTCAATTGTTTGACAGATACGTCAACGTCAGAGTTCTAAGCAAGACGCCATTGTTATTATTGTCATAGAGTTGCATAATGTGGAAAGATTATATTTATTGGGCGTCTGAAATAAAGACGTATCCATGATTTAAACTATGCAAATGTTGGTCAAATTGTATTTCCTTTATGCCATTAACTGTACAAGAGTACACCCAGGGCTCATACAATTTTGGACCGTCTCCTTTGAGATAGACAATCTTAAACAAAATGGAAAATGCTCTTTGTTGAAACAACTTATTTAAAATTATGCAAGAACAATCAAATTGAAACATACTTAGCTTAGCAGAGCCCCGGGGCCTTTTAATAATAAACTAGCCTTAGGACGTGGTTTAGTTCGTATTAATGTCATTCTTAAAAACAAATTTAAAATACAGCCGAGTAGATGTTATATACAAATAGTACAGTCAATCTGTAATCAAATCAGGTACAAATTACACGAGCAAATTTGACTTGATACATCGTTAGAGGGGCATGTAAATAGCATAATGGTAGATTGGCGAAGTCTCATCTGTTGCTGATTTTGAGAAAATCCAAAAAAAAAATTGAATTGTGTTTTTCTTCGAATCTATGGGTTTTAGGGAAAAGTTTATTTGAAAAATTGAAAAAAAATAAAATGATATTGTGAACTACATTTTATGTTATTGAAGTGACTTCGTAAGACTTGAAATACAAAAAGTAGGTGGCGCTGATGCGTCCAAAAATTGGTTTTTCATCATTTTCGCTAAGAAAATGGTTTTTTATTTAAAAATTGTAAATGAGAAAGTTGTTTCTCTTCAAATTTGCAACAACTTTTATTTGAACAATTTTTTTTACACTTTTTTTGACTTATTATAGCTTAGAGAAAATCTTGATTTTGTAATACGAGTAAAAAAAGTATGTTAAATGATACAAGTTTAGTTACATCATTGTGCAATACTGGAAACCCTAAAACTAAACACGAGAAATTGCTTTTGGAACCAATAAATAAAGGGGTAGTTTTATAACAATATCCACTTTTTTTATCTTCTTGTTTCACTTTCCACAACATTATCTCTGAAACTATAGCAAATAGAAATACTTGGGTTGGACCAAAAAATTCGTATTTTTTTGCTGATTATCCTACTAATATTATAAATGTGATGTTTGTTTGTTACTCCTTCACGCAGAAACTGCTGAACCGATTTTCATGAAATTTTGCACACACATAGAGGGTAACTTGCATTAACACATAAAACACAAAAAAAATTCCTACGGGATGCCATGAGATGATTTTCAATTTTCCACTGGATCGAAATTTATGCGGGTGAAACCGCGGGTCGCAGCTAGTTTTTATATAAAAAAACAAAGGGTACAAGTGTACTTACATCACTTCTCACAGGAGGCATCTTAGGCATCAACTCAGATCTGTCCGGTTTGTCCTTTTTCCACTCTGGAACATACAGATGCGACTGACATATGTTTCCAAAACTTGCAAACAGCAACTGACTTCTTAAATGTAAACACGGTTGGATCATTTAGAGAAATACGATATTGCCAACCGTATGCAACGAGTATGCAGTTGAAGCACCTCTACGATCTGGTTTCAATGAACACGCCTTTGACGTCACACGATATAAGATTTCCGCTTGACTTCTCTTTGAACTTGTGTCTCGATATTACAGAGATTGGTTTCCACTCGGCGGACAGAGAACACCTAGGCACTTTGACGACCAGTCTGGCGCAGTGATGGCGCAGGATAAGCGGAGCATGTAGCGCCAGGGGTCGCGGGTTCGGATCCCGTCTTGGGTCATGGATGTTTATCTGTGTAATAAATGTATTTATATAATAAAAATCTTAAATATATAAAATGGTTTTTCCGTTGTCTAATACCCGTAACACAAGTCCTTACGGTACTTAGCACGGGGATAGACTAACGTGGTGTGTTAAGTCCAGAAATATTATTATTATTATTGTTACCACCATTCTCAAATCCCCATCAACACACACAAAAAATTTCGTCAAAATCAGTCCAGTCGTTTACACCGCACGAAACGCGACAACACAGCTGTCACATTACGCCGGTCTATTCGGTTACTCATGCAAGCATGCATGCACTCTTGCTAATCATATTGATGATGATGGTGATATTTGAGTAGCAATAGCAAAAACACCCCCATATAAAACTGTCGTTGACTCCATATTACAAGATCCTAAACTAATAGAAATAGCGCTCGGCAAAAATCCGACCTTTCATATTACCCACATGTTGGGAAATTATATTGCGGTACCGACAGAACTCATGTTCATTTGGGAGTGTTTTAACACAGTTCGGATACCTTTTTAGGGTTCCGTATCTCGAAGAGAAAAAACGGAACCCTTAAAGGATCGCTTTGTTGTCCGTCTGTGTGTACGTCTGTCAAGACCTTTTTCTCTAAAACGCGTGATGGGATTAAGCTGAAATCTTTGTCAAATACGGAGGTTAGTTACGTCTTGATGCCTTGAAAAAATCACACTTCTAAGTTAACGCAAAAAAAAGTTACAGCATAATATATGCACAAAATTTGTATGAAAACGCACTTTTTCGAAAACCTATAGGGTCCTTCCCGTTGAGCTAGAATTCTGAAATTTGGCAAGAAGTAAGACCTTACAGTATATCTACATATATCTAAAAATTGGTAAATAAAATTTGTCACTGGAAAAATCATTACCAACTTATGCATGTAGTTCGTTTCATACTAAATGTATGCCCGCAAATGCACCCGCATATATGTATAAGTTTGTCAACTTGTCGCAGGGAAGTGTAATTTTCTCAACGTCTATTACTTTTGCTCATACCTCCCATTTCTACGGAACCCTCGGTGTGCGAGTCCGACTCTCACTTGGCCTGGTTTTTTTTTGTTGTTGACGCAGGGGAATACATTTACGTATGATACCTAGGGGCCCGGATGGCCTCGATGCTTGGGGGTGTAATACCGACTAAACCCCGGCCGAGTGCCTTCAGCCGCTATAATTGGAGGGCCACTGATTTGTCCGATTCAGAGGAACGGGACCTACACCACGACCAAATGAGCATATTATAGGGGGGAGATGTTGTTCTCTTCTGACGGCTACCCTAAATAAGGAAGTAATAATTTTATCAAAATTTTGCCAAATGGTCACAGATGTACCAACTATGCAAAAATGACTGATCTAATCATAGATGTCCTTTCTTTATATCTCTATGGATCTAATACAATTACAATTACATGTAAAAGTAGGTGCCTACTTTTCTATCTTTTTGGTTCCATAATTTATGCTCTTTTACTGACAAATTTTAGATCAGGTCAAAGTGCTGCTTATATATTTTAAGCACTTTATTAGCAAACAAAGTCAAGATCGATATGCTAAAAATGAAAAAGTTGCCACAAGAAGACCTTAGCAAGATGCTCGCTATGGCTTCCGCTCGCAAAGTTATTCGATTTAGCAATGAACAACTTTTAATTAGTTTCCATTCAGCAATGAATTATGTAATTGATGGAGTCTTTTGAGCTCTTTAAATGAGATGGCAAAACTAATCTAAATCCGGTTTTTTTAATCTCCTGGTTATTTAAACCAGAAATAGAACATGTCCGTTATAGTACTAAATGAAATATAAATATGCAAATAAACTGGATGTGACTACGATTGACCACAAACTTGCAATCGACCAGTTCTTAATTAAGATCTAGTTGTAACATATCTAATTTGTTGCCTATATTTTTTGGACCTGTTATAATTGTCGCATTGCACTTAATTGGAACACGAAAGTATAAAGCAGTTTAGTAAGAGGTAGTGCCACACTGCATGCTTGCATGCAGTCGAATTGAGCCGGCACGACCGGGGAGGTATCTCTTGCTTACACGAGACCGGCGTAAAGTGACAGCTGTGCTGTCTAATTTGTTGCCTATATTTTTTGGACCTGTTATTATTGTCGCAAAGCACTTAATTGGAACACGAAAGTAAAAAGCAAATAGGTTGAAGATATAACTCATATTGATTTTTAGGGTTCCGTGCCCAAAGGGTAAATACCAGGCTGTATCTCATGAACTATGATATTTAGACAGTTGAAATTTTCACAGATGGTGTATTTCTGTTGCCGCTATAACAACAAATACTAAAAAAATATTTAATTTTCGTCAATATACGACAAAGAAATGTAGCTTAACTTCTAAGGGGTAGCCAGGTCCAGGGTTGGAACGACCTATGAGGCATCCCTGGATCCCTTAAGTGAGGTTCGAGTTTTGGGTGGTTCTGAGTTTCACGTTAAATTCTGAGTTTCTAGTGAGGTTCTGAGTTTCTCGGGCATCGATATTTTTTTTTTAATTTTTTTTATTATTAAAACATTCTGTTTGTAAATATGTGTTTATACTGTCCCGCAAAACTGTTTACACAGTTGTTTGATATGTATTACAATAGTATCCTACTATAAGTTTACTTATAATATTAGAGTAATATTTTCTTAAATTTTTCTTATTTTTTTTTTAAATTCGGCTCTACTCAATTTATTAAATTTATTTTACGAAAGGTTTGTCTAATTAAACTATTAAGTATATCTTTAAACTGTATTATTTTATGCAGACGCACAAAAAAAATAGCTGAAATGCGGAACTACATAGTAATAAAACAATTAACCTATTTTTATAAAATTTAGTGTTTCTTCTTCTTCTTCTTCTTTGTCCTCTCCTTGTCCCGTTACACGGGGTCGGCTTTCCTTATCATGCATCGCCATTTAGTGTTTATGTGTTTTAATTTTACAAATTTTCTTTCCGACGTTTCTACTGAGTTGACAACTTTGAAATCAATACCAGCTGCGTAGGGCGTTATTTTTACAATAAACATAGTTAATGTTTGGAAAAAAACATGACACTATCATCAAACCGGGTAAGATCTTGTTGGGAGGTCACATTGAATTAGCTGTGTGTATGTCAATCCAGATGCGGTCTGGTAAGTAATTAACAAAGTTCATTAACCTTTCAAAAAAAAAAAAAAAATAGCCTTTCGTTTTCGTCATGTTGATGATCATTCACGCCCAGGCAGTCGGGATTGGAGGCAGGTGACTCCATTGCAGCTGATTTCGGCTGGCGTGAAGGTGTCCGCGCTCAAAAGAAACAGCCGAAAAATAACATCTTCGATTTTGCGTTTTCTCCTGTTTGTAGGTAGTCGTGAAAAGTCGTAAATTATACATTACTAGCTTTACCCTTCTCGCGATGCTACGCCATCGACAGTTATAAACATGAACTATCACAACAATATATAAAACTAGCTGTGCCCCGCGGTTTTTTTTTGCAGCCAGTTTGCAGTTTGTGCAGCCGCGTTCATTTTCTAAGAAACCCATATAAACTTCAACACCCCATTTCACCCCCTTAGAGGTTGAATTTCTAAAAATCCTTTCTTAGCGGATGCTTACGTCGTAACATCTACCTGGATGCCAAATTTCAGCTTGATCCGTCCAGTGGTTTGGGCTGTGCGTTGATAGATGGCTGTCACGTTTGAGTTTTATATATATGGATTGGAACTACAGTAGCGCCATCTGTCGAAAATTGGTCGTACCAATTTAGAAACCTTCGTGGGCGCATTCAGAACAACTTTACTAAAAATGATCGTATTTTCAAATGCACACTTTACGATCCTAGAAAGGACATACAGACGAACATTCAATTATATCGACAGCAGCGCCACCTACCGGATCTTACTGTATTTTTAATCATCCGGGAAACCATCGAAATGCCCATATAGAATGTCAACACAATCGGTTCAGCCGTTTAGAAGTGTACGCGTTTTGCCACGGGAATGAAGAATTTTTCCCCGGTAAAATGCAGCCCATGTTCATTAATGATATCAGGTTCTAATGGAAAAATAATTTTTAGATCGGTACAGTAGTTTCGGAGCGCATTCATAAGAAACAAACAAAAATTTCCTCATTATAATATTAGTATAGACTAGCATCCGACTGCAGCTTTGCCCGCGTGGATTTCGGCCTTCAAAATTTGAGTATTTACATATAAACCTTCTCCTTTAATCACTCTATTAAAAAACCCATAAAAATCTGTTGCGTAATTTTAAAGATCTAAGCATACAGACACAAAGGCGGCGGAAAGCGACTTTGTTTTATACTATGTAATGATTATAAGTACTCAGGTTATCTGCTAGGCATGTAATCCAGCACTCACCTGAGATCAGCCCGCGGGGAGGACTAACTTAGATTGCGTATTAGAGATAACAACGTACTTGTTAATAATCCTTGATTATACCTACATCATAATATTATCTAAGGATAGTTGCTATAGTTACACACCTTCCAACATCACGAAATTTGTATAACTAGTAGCGAGCCGGTGACTTTCCTTCTATCGAGAGTAAGCTGGCGAGAGCGTTACAAAAATCACACAATGGACGTTGTCAATCAAAATTCAAACTCGATCTAAGTGAAACTTTTATGTATTTGAAAATAAATATCATATGAAATGTCATTGTAACTACTGTAATGAATTTGTGTATTAAATCAATAATTACCGATCGACCAGCAAATTAAGCGTCACATGTGGAACTGGATTGGCCACACGCTCCGGCGGGGTCCCGACCTTGTGCCTAAACAGGCTTTGGACTGGAATCCCCCAAGGGAAGCGAAAACGTGGTCGTCCCAGCAAACCTGGCGAGGCTCAGTTCTTGACGAGGCGAAGATTGGCAAGACTTGGAGCGAAACCAAACGCGACGCTCTAGACCGACCGACCTGGAGAGTCACTGACGCCCTCTGCCCCAACTCGGGGCGCTCTGCCCTGCCCCTCTGCCCCTATCTAAATATATAAAACTTAAAGGTGACATAGCCATCTATCAACGCACAGCCCAAACCACTGGACGGATCCGGCTGAAATTTTGCATGCAGGTAGATATTATGACGTAGGCATCCGCTAAGAAAGGATTTTTTAAAATTCATCTCCTAAGGGGGTGAAATAGGGTGTTGAAATTTATAACGGTTTTTTAGAAATCAAGCGCTGGTGAAACCGTTTAGGAATATAAGTCAAGTCACTTCAGTTGTGTGGTATAAAGCACACACTTTTTTTGAACAAACAATTTTCATTTTACGAACTCGTAATTGCTCGCAAATTGCGGCATTCCTTTGATGCAGTTTAGGTAGCAGTTGTTATGGTTACCGTGGGACCGCGGCATATTATATCAACGCTGTATTTGAACCTGCGACCCGCCGCTTCTAAACGCATTAATATCAATTGCCCCGTCTGCCATTTATCTCCTTTATCTAAGTTTACAGAATGTGCTGAAACAAAGTGTTTATAAATCATAGGAGGGGAAGGAGAAGTTGGGCCATCTAGTGCAGTGGTCAACGTCTACTGACATCCACCATACCAGAGGTCGAGTGTGAGAGTAGGTTCCATATCAAGAATACATGACGATGTTCGTAGGTCAAATATCATCAGGCTCGTAGGTTTTTCCTTTCACCTCCCCCATGGAGGTGAAAGGCTACATACATACCGTACGGAACCCGACAGCACAGCTGTCACTTTACGCCGGTGTCGTGTAAGCTAGAACCTTCCCGGTCATGCCGGTCCAATTCGGCAGCATGGAAGCAAACAGTGTGGCACTACCTCTTACTAAAATAAGATTGAAGACGCCATAATGGTGATATTTTATAGACTTAACGTATCTATAAATGAGGTCAGTGCAGTTGTACGTAAAATGTAGTAGTAACTCATAGTAGGTACAATTACCTCAATCCTATCCTATTCTACTTATTATAAATGCGAAAATTTTTATGTTTGTTTGTTTGTTACTCCTTTACGCTAAAACTGCTGAACCGATTTTCATGAAATTTGGCACACACATAGAGAGTAACTTGGATTAACACATAGAATAGTTTTTATCCCCAAAAAATGTTCATATGGGATGCCATGGGATGATTTTCTATTTTTCACGGGATCGAAATTGACGCGGGTGAAACCACGGGGCGCAGCTAGTATATTATTTATATACTAGTCGACCCGATAGCCGTTGTCTTGTCATTTATTAGAAAATGTGTTGTCATGGTAACGTGTAATGTTATGTGGCCGAATAGTCAATCCGTTATTTTGCATTTGCCCTACAATAGTGTATTTCAAGTCGAGATCCCGGCACGATCGGGGAGGTACCTCCCGCTTATGAGATACCGGCGAAAAGTGACAGATGTGTGGTGATTTGGTGCGGTGAGTAGATAGGTAGCTGTGTGGTCCATGGAGGTGTGGGGGAGGAGGGCGACGCAAATGTATAACCTCTACGCGGATGTCTATGTACTACAAGGACCTGGCAAAAATTCCACACCCCTCTCTCTATCGGGGGTGGTGCGGGGTAGACAGCATTCTTCGCATTCTCGCCAGGTCCCAACTTACGGCGTCCGTGTAGTACTTTAGCAGTCATGAAAATGGCCCCGACTGCTCGTTTGTCCCCTTATACTATGTACAATGTGTTTCAGTACCGGTGTCGGAGACTTTAATGGTATAAAATATGGCATTTTTCATCGACAAATTGCGGTTTGAATTTGTTTTTGCTCTCACGGTTGTAAATTGGCCGCCATTTTGTTTTTTTTGTTACCAAAACCGGCCTCTCGTACTAATTCGACCACCACTAGTCGTGTTGATGTCGTATATTTATAAAAAAGGTCTCATTCAATAGCCTAACGTGTAAACAATAATAACACATCCATTATGTTTTAATTATTATGAAAAAAGACATTAAAAAAATATTTAAAACTAAAAAATTTAGAATTTTTTGTGTAATTTTTTAGTTATTGGCTTTTTGTGAAAAATCTAGCACATTAAACTGCTTATTTTTTATATTAAAACGATAGAAGAGAATTTTTTCTACAATTTAATGATACACGTCTTTGCTCCCAGTGAGATAGTTTAGAAGTTACAAATTTTTTTATAAGACCCTTTTTATTGCTTATCTACGGGGCAGTTGAAAAAAATGCAAAAGTGTGTACCAAGGTAATTTAATATGCATGTAATATACATTGTAATGTAGTTACAATCATTGCTCAAAGTGATCTCCGTGATGTTGCAGACATGCCATAGCTCGTAGTGATACATTTTATGTAGAACGTAGCATCATATCCTTGTTTTCTCGTAATTCATTCCCAGCAGCAAAATTTTATGTTTTAATTCTTCACGCGTATTTGGCACGTCGATATAAACTCTTTGCTTCATTGTGCCCCACAAAAAAAGTCAAGTGGGTTTAAGTCCGGTGAACGGGGAGGCCAAGAGATGGTTCCACCACGCCCAATCCATGGGGTGTAATGTTGATTAGGATAATTGCGCACGCTTGCTGCAAAGTGGGGCAGAGCACCATCCAGCTGCAGTAGCATCCCACTCCTGTAATTTAATGGCAGCTCCAGAAC
>LUGF01053408.1:0-18802 GCA_001625245.1 Calycopis cecrops
TTCAAAGAATACCTGAGGTATTAAAGAAGTCCCTGGAAGAGGTTTTCGGGGATGCACATTGCACATCTTTTAATAAGGGTACTCGAGGAGAGTTCTTTATGTAAGATACAATAGGACTTGTAATATACTAGTATGTATTTCTTCTATTTGGTGATTTCTGGGTGGAAACTGCCAATTTCTTACTTGAAGCTGGTTTTATAGGGCTCTTAAAATTATCATGCATGTGTTTAGATTCAGTTGTTTTTACATAATTTTTAGATTCATACAGAAATATCTTCCAGTACCCTTAATAAAAGATGTGCATCCCCGAAAACCTCTTCAAGGGACTTCTTAAATACCTCAACCAATCAAAACTTTAACGCAAATCCACCAATAAAAAAATATACAAATTCAATCTGTAGCTGTATAAAAGTGCAAAGAAGACTAAATTTGTGTCTGCACCTAATCAAGAAAAAATATCTCGGGGTGAACGGCCAAACAAATTAGCGTGAAGCTTAAGAAAACCAGTTGTCATTACCCACGAACACAGGGTTGTTAGCAGTGCTAAAAATCTAATTTATAAGAGAATACAGATTAGTTTTGCCAATCTTACGGTGCAACAAGCTGATTTATCTGTCTCCACAAAGAAGTCAGCCTTTTGTTAATTATATTGAATGATTATAAGAAATTTAATTACATTTTAGAAAAATTACTATTCAAACAACAAATAAAAAAAAAAGAATGCATAAACCGTTGCAGCAAATTGTATTTTTGTGTACTTTGAAGAGTTCGTACGGAATTCTCGGTGTGCGAGTCAGACTCGCATTTTGCGCCGGTTTTTAATGATACCAATTTTTTTTTGTAAATACTGTGAAATTTAACATGTTTCGTTTATAATTTATATTTATAGACTGTATTATTTAGCTTATGTAAATCAAATGTTATAATGTCCAGTAATGAGATATATATATAAATATCGTAAAAAGTATGGTACGTATCTACTGCTCTTGCAAAGAAAAAAATTATAATACAAGAGCTAATATAATAATAAATATTTTTAATTTTTAGCTTTGGCAAAATCACACAGAAATAATTAAATCGAATTATTACAAATATAATTATATAAAATAATATTATAATATTTATAAAAATTATAAAGAATCTCTATTTATCAGATTATGTGTGATTTTTTTACCATTTATTAAAAATATTTCAAACATACTTTTTGTTCAAATATTAGGTCAAAAATGTAAGTCTCTCTATATGAAGTATATCCACAGTGAATAATATTAAGAATTCAGTATTTTCTGTATCAAGTACACAGAAAACAAAAAAAAAATCACAATATGTTTAAAAAAATGGATTGGAAATGTTGTGCTTTTACGCATCGCATTCTTGTAGCCCGTTAAGTATAAAACACTAAACTGTCATTCTAGAAATTCACAAAAAAAATGCTGTACAGTCACTAGCAATAGTATAACACTTGCATAATTTGTATTTTTGAAATTACATATATATTAATTACATATATATGACATTGACTTGTTAAAGAAAGTTATGGTAACAGGGTACTAAAGTGTATTGTATGTAGTGTGTGTAGTGTACATATTATTGCTCGTGGCTGTACACGAAATAAACTGCATTTACGTACAGCCACCGGTGCTGGGTGGGGTCTGACGGTTGTGTCGGGCTCGCTGATAAAGCAAATACCCACTAGAGCCCTGTGGTGCCTTACCCAAGGTAAGGTTAGGGACACATGTTTTAAATTGAGCAACTACTTCACGAATAGGCTGGGCAATTACTCCATCAAGAAAGTGGGCAATTAGAGCATCAATAGGTTGGGCCATTACTTCACCTAGAGGGTGATCACTACAAATTGGTCAATAAATTGTTGAAGTTTATCAAGTCACCTACTTTCTTAAGTAATAAGTGATAACCGGGACCAACTTAAGGTGCCTTTCAAAGAACGAAGAGTATTGCAGTAGATCACAGTAATTTAAATATTTTTCTAACCTGACGTTTCAGACAATCAAATAAAAAAACATCCGAGCAAGTAGTTTCATCAAACAAATTATTATTATTAATTTTATTTAATCAATGCAGTTTTAAAACCATAAAAAGCTTGGTCAATGCAATAAGCGAATTAAAATTTGCTCAGGTCCTATCGTCCGAAGAATAGGCAGATTTCACAGGTACCAACCAGCGGTACTCTTTACTATACCATACATGGTTTATGTTTACTTCTGACCCCCATATTCCGAATTTATTTGAGACTATGTATTAATGGGACAATCGTATACATACCTTGTTTAACCTTAATGTTACCTTGTTACCTTAATTTATAATAGATAATCTAGACTTTAATTGCAACGTATGAAACCGGTTCTTAGAATTAGATAAATGAGCACGTCATGCCCAAGGCACTTAAGTTAATGATAAAATGTGAATTTATATCCAAATGTTTTTTTGTCTATCTATTCAAATGTTATGCTTTTTAATATTAAGCTTTTCTCACAGGGGCAAAGTGTAGATCTTTAAGATGGCGAATATGTATGCTTTATATTGTTATTTTTTTGTGGCAGTAAAGCTTCGCAAGAATTACTTCGCAGTTAGTTTAATGCCTTAAATTTTGGTCTTTTCGGAAAGCGGTGCCGTCATTAAGCGGGTTGAAACAGCCGTGAATGACGGCCACTACAACGTTTACTATATAAATAGAATGTGCGTTACGGTACAATACGGTATAATTCGACCACGAAAATAAATTACATCGGCTTTCGTCGTTGACGCAGAAGAGCGCAACATAGGCCGAACTTATCCGATTTATAACATCAATTCAATAAAAACCTTATTGTACAATAATAAGTCTTAAAATATAACAAGACGTGAGCTTATGCTATCTCGCTCGCGATATCTGTGCTGCATGACTTTTGACGTGTGTATGAATGACACCCTATGAGAGCTGACGTTAGGCTAAGCAACTGACGAATGACAATACAGCCAACTCTCGTTTGACCAATAGCGAATGAAGAATTTCCCGTGCAAAAATATTGCCTAGTGATAGGCTAAAATATTTTCGCGCCTTTCAAAAATTTGTATTCGGCGCAGGTACATCGGTGTAACTTATTTTTATGGTACTATTATACTGCACGGTAAACTGCCTAGAAATCGTGACATTTTGTTTACGTAGTCAACGTTCTGGTAACGTAATTCACCTCTATATTACGGTAATTTTTTACGTCACCGCTTTTCTAGGGCCACTGTGTCTGGCTGTGCTTACTCCTAGATAGACTAGGTTTCTTATATTTACTTTTAAATGTCCTGCAGGCGAGTTTAAGCATCACATCTGAACGGATAGCTTGTCAAGTATAAAATGGCTAAACGCACACGCTTGTGTCAGGATCTGTGTTGACAGCGGCAGATCAAGCGGCGGTTCGCAATGTGATATAAAAAGAGTATGATCTATTTATTTGTAAGAGTATGTGACGTTATTAAATGATTTTATATTTTTATATTCTGCGTTTTTTTTTCTTCCTTTTTTTGTAATGGTACACACCGCTCGAAACGCGACAGCACAGTTATCACTTTACGCCGGTCTCGTGAAAGCGAGAGGTACCTCCCCGGTCGTACCGGCCCTATTCGGCTGCACGCAGTGTGGCACTACCTCATACATGTCTAATGAGTAATCGATAATTGCATATTTATGCAGGGCACAGACTATCGCAAACAACACGATACTTATTGCGGTATGTACTTACTACCTTTGTGAGTCCAACTACCAACTTATAGAAATAACCGCTTTATTTTAAAAGAATATGGTAACAATAATCAACAGCCCACTCTTGAGGTGCGGACCAGCTGCTTCGTGACCGTCAGTACGGATGTCTCTAGGGTGATTTTTTAACTTATTTGACGCAATGGCAGTTGAGTGAAATGGGAGGTTTTGGGTTATCCTGGAAAATAAGATTATCGCTTAATCTTTAATCGCGTTTGGCTAGTAGGCTCTTTCGAAGCTGTCTAAGTTTGGGATTGTTATGAAACTTCGCGACTGGATCGCCAGCTTTTTGACAGACTGCAGCATGAAGGTCGTCGTAGACGGTAAATGCTCGGACCTCAAGCCTCTCACTCTGATGCTCCTGTGTTTCAACGACATGATTAAAAGGGGCCCTCCGCAAGTTACGTCACACGTTAAGGGGGAGGGAGTGAGTCGACCATAGATTTAGAATTGTTCTCACTACGTGAACGATGTACAAAGCGTGGGAGCGAGACACACAAGGAAAAGAGACAGTAGATAAAGCACTTGTGAGACCATAGATTTAGAATTGTTCTCACTAGTGCATTCTTAATATATGGGGTCGACGAAATGTGACATTGTGTGATAAGGCTCCTAAATTAAGTGACGTCACATTTCAAAATCTATTTGAATTTTTGAATTTTAAAACACATGATTGGGGATACGGAATTGACGTCAAAGTTCCGGGACCTAGAGCATCGCAGAACAGTGGCCACCCTATAGTTCTTTTACAGGATACATTTTGGAGAGTGTGCTTCCCAACTTCACGAACTTATTCCACCCACACCTTTCTACAATAGGACAAGCAGACGTTCTGAGCACAGACATCATACATGGTTGAGATTCCACCAATGCGTACAAAGAGGTTTGCATCTAGGTACATTTATCATACGTACAGCCAAAGTGTGGAATACTCTACCAACGTATCTCCCTGATACCGACAACCTGGGAATCTTCAAATCGAGGGTGAATAGGTACCTTCTAGGATAGCGTGCTCCATCGTCGGCCAAGTCTACACTTTTTCCCAGGTGAGGCAATGGCCAATCGCAAGCCTATTTAAAAAAAAGACACTAACTTTGAACTATTGACGAAAATCTAGAAAAAAAAACAGGCCAAGTGCGTGTCGGGCCACGCGCAGTATCCTACATAGTCATACGCAACTACGGAAAGTTGCGTATGACAACTTTGAGTTCACACTCAAAAAACATCTAAGAACGAGTTTATATAGGACGGTGGTAACTGAAAAAATATTTATATGAAATGCTACTTTCCCGAGTACATTTTATAAGTACTGTTCAGTTTTTGCTTACTACTCAGCTCTGATAGTATTCTTTTAAATTACCATATTATATACCTACTACTGATTTCATTTTTTTAAGTGTCGATATATAACCGTTGGGAAGATAGAGGGGAGGGACCCTTACGTCAACAAAAAATTTAATTAAAACGAAATATTTCAGAAGCGGGTCTCTAAATCTGAAAATAATGTTTTCAATCTCGTAATGTGTTTCAAATACCTATTCAACGATACCCCACAGGATGGGTTATTGGATAAGAAAAAAATACCCTCATTTTACTTGTATGGAAGCTACTCCAAAAAAAATAATTTTCAATATTTTTTCTGCCACTTTTTGCCATGATCCAAACTACAGCTTTTTAGTACTTATAGTCTCTGAGTAAAACCACGGACAGACAGACGGATACGACGAAACTATAAGGGTTTTTTAAAGTGGGTAATCTTCATGGATACCAAGCCGTCCAGAAAGCAGCTTGGATTATGCCGGACTCCTACCGACTAAACCTTCACTGTGTTTTCTCCTCGCAACGTACGGCTGGAACACGGGCACGCTTTCGCACTCATCCGCGTACCCGCCGGTGCCTGGTCGCTCCCGCAGCCCCTCCACATGGAGCATGGAGCTCCCCCCAACAGCAAGGCGCGCCAGAAAACACAAATGTGACCAACTGTGACAAGGACGGGGAAGGGGTAAAAATATCATGGAATTTGCGTGACATAATTTATGGATGGCCCCAAACCAGAGGCATTCTTGCTATGTAGGTGATAGCATTGGAGACGGCCAATACAGGCCGCGTAAACATTTCGCTGGAACAAGTCGACGAGTATCAGAACAAAGTTGCATCTGAAATCGAGTCCTTGTTATCCAAAGTTTAGAAATTCGATTAAATGTAGTCCAATTCAAAAAGACAAAACTTTAATCGTTTTCTGCTAGAAAATACCCATTATCTTGTGTTCTCGGTTTCAGATTACGTATCTAATCTCTAATCTCGCCGGAGGTAGGTGCACACTCTTTGAGGAGTCCGGCACGCTCATTCACTTGGCGCTGATTGAAATGAAACTCGAAACGTCGATAACAGTCATGTCTCTCGCACCAGCTTGATACTGTTGTATAAGTTCACATAACAAGCACAAGCTCACTCTATATTATCTATCTATTTCCTCACTGTCCGATGAGACGACGGCTTAATATGCACTCCGGGGTATGGGGCTGTAACACCGAAAACTTCCTGGATCCGGACTGTTATTTTAATTGTTTTAATGTTTTTAAAGTCTGGCGAAATTCTGAGTATGAAACCTAGTGACTTCGTGGCTATACTAATAATGTTATCAACCTGCGAATCAAAGATGAGCCTAGAGTCAAATATGACACTAAAATCTTTAATCCTATGCCCTGTTCAGACAAGTATTATTTAGTAACTGATAAGGGCAATACATGGGGTTTATTTTAAGTCGAATTGGGCAGGCACAACAGGTGCCTGCCCAATTCGACTGCATGCAAGCATGCAGTGTGGCACTACCTGTTACCAAAATAATAATACTAAATACTATTAGAACACTTTTAGATGTTTTTTAATTTTTTTATCTATCTGTTTGTCCAAGCTAACTCCGAAACTACTGGACGGATTTGAATAAAACGTTTTGTTGTGTATAGATACTAAGCCTGGTCAACATCTAGAATACTTTTTACTGCGGGAAGATCGCTCATTCTTACCGGAAATTCAGTAATTATACTTTATCCGACGTATTTGAAAATTTTAAAAGAAAAAATACAGAAAGTTTCTTATTAGAATAGAATTACGCAACGCGTACGTAGTACAGGCAGAGCTATATAGAAATAAACCGTTCTTTAAAGTTGAATAACTCTTCTTTTATGCTGTCCTACTATAGAAGAAACTAATAAATTGTTGTCACGAACAAAGCCGCTGGCATAAATGATAACAATCTATAATGTCAGGTTATAGGTATTTTATTTTAATGTGTACTGTACCGCGCGCAGTAATATTACCTATATTCATGGACAAAATCGTATACATTGGCATTGCTGCCTGTTCGCTACAGATACTAAAATTGTTTTCTTACTCATTTTATTCGTACTTAAATTATTACTTTCAGTATGCAGAAGTTTTTTCTCGTTATTAAAATTATATTAGGTTTAGATTTTGGGTTTACAAAGTCAATGTCAAGTTTACAAAAACGTTTTTTGGATATAATTGCAATTACCATGGTTTTGATCCTGACTACGTCATGTATAACAATGATTATCATAATCAATAATTTTCCCCTTTTGAGTGATGTCTTCGTTTATATAACGTGTATCTTACTGTTGATATATACATCTGAAGAAAACACTTTCTCCTCTTTTCTAATAAAGTTGTATGAAATAGATACATTACTTGGAGGTAGCGGCTGCAAACATTTAGAAAAGAAGTTAATATTTTGTTTTATTCTTACAGTAGTTTTTATTATGACTAGATCAATATTTTTCAATATTTTCTATGGGTTTATTCACAATTTCATATTTATCCTTACAATACCCACATCCCTTCCAGACTTCATAATGATCTTTTATTCCTTTGTATTCTATTCTATTCACCTACGACTAATCAAATTAAGACAAATTATTACTCAGCGTTTGGGAAGACGAAGGGACGTAGCAGAACATAACTTACAAGAATTATATATGAGATTAGGGGATACTCTTGAAAATATAAAGAAATGTTTTGATCGCTTGGTACGTAGTTATTACTTTGGTGTAATTTTGTTTATCTATATGTATATTTTTTAATTTACTTTTTATTATATTTCAGTTCATTGTTGCATTTTATGCAATCATGTTTCAAATTGTTGCTTACATATATTTTTTTATAGCGGAATTAGAATATCACCATCAGGAAATAGTAGGTATCTACAGAAACGGTAACATATGAATTGTTGTTTAATGTAATTTATAATTTCTCTTTCAATAATAGTTTACTATATCATAAATGTATTATTGCAGACTTATGGTTGGATTATATTAAAAATTATGGCTATACCTCAAAAGATGTTAATTTTTGCGCCAGCGTTAGCAGCTGAACTGGTAGCAAATGATGCTAATGAAACAAAAAATATCCTAATTAAAGGAATAACTCAAAAATCATATCTAGGTATTTTAGTACAAATTTTAATTTTTAAATAGGAAATTTATAATAGATTCTTTTTCACAATCATAATCAAAATATTTAATCTGCTTCTAAAAAGAAAATAGAAAAGTGTAATTTCTACGATCGTACAAAACGAGAAGTTAGATTTTTTATGTTTAAGAAAATGTTACACTTTGTTATAAAAGAACTATACGACTTTCATAGCGCTTTGGCTGTAGTTTTGCAATCCCAACATCTCAGAAGATTAACAGTAACCACGGTGGTGGTGAGTGGACTGAGATATCTTAAGTCCTGATGGCTGAAGTCAAGATACAGGTACTTTTACGTTAATCTTAGCAACATAAGCATCGGGATTGCAAAAATACATGAAAATACACAGCGGTAACATCTATTCAACTAGTTTTGTTTGAAATGTTTGCTGTATATTCTTATAATGTAAAAAAATATGGTGGTACATTTTCAGAAGACAATATTTTTTAATGGAAATTCCCTTTATTTAAAGAGATATTCTCTTTAAATATTTTACATTTTTAATATTATCAACAAAAACCTACCTTATTTACCTCGATACAAAATCTATCGAACACATTTATCTGTTTATCTGTGGCTCATTCGGTATCTTATGAGCCTTTGCTCATATTTTAGGAGATTTATAGTCGTTTTTCAATTTTTGTTGTTTAACTTGTCTATCAGCCTTATGGTCACCGCACATATCTAATCCCTTTCCGAGTTGATGTGCGTGCGCCGTGCGGTGACCTTTATTATACAGAAAATGTAATCCATAAGTTATTTAAACGTTCACTAGTAAAATGTTTCGCTACAAAAGTTTTGTTTAAAAGATTGTTTCGTTGCAGGTGGTCGAAGAGACAACAGCATTGATTTCATCTCGTACATAGAAGCTCGTCCTCTAAAATATAAAATATTGTCAATAATTCCTTTAGACGCTAGTCTGATACCCAACGTGATAAGTTTCTGTGCTACATATGTAATTGTGCTCTTACAATTGACACATATTTATTAAGTTTTGTAAGTGGTAGTGCCACACTGCATGCTTGCATGCAACCGAATTGGGCCGGCACGACCGGGGAGGTACCTCTCGCTTACACGAGACCGGCGTAAAGTGACAGCTGTGCTGTCGCGTTGCGTGCGGTGTGTATGTAGCCGGTGGCCCACGGAGGTGGGAGAAGAAAGGAGAGCAGCGCATCTGCATAGCCTCTGTGCGAGTGTCCATGGGCGTTGGTAGTCATGAAAATGGCTCCGTTTTCCCCCTATACCATAAACAGTGTTTCCGTTTGTTAAAGAAAAAGGTGTAGCATATTCGGCACTTGCTTCAGCACTATCTTTGAGCATTTGATACTTTGACTTGCATTCACTTGAAACGTTGTCACTACGCGTTTTCTATAAGATGTTTTAATTGTTAAAAATTAGCACGACAAACCGTTTGATGAAATGTATTACAAATAAATATGGTAATTTTGAATAAGCCCTGGGTATTTTTCTATCATTTCCATCTTTATCTTCATTTATATCATCTATCGTAATCTATCTTATTAATATTGTAAATGTGAAAGTTTGTCCGTTTGTTTGTTTGTTACTTCTTCACGTAAAAACTGCTAAACCGATTTTCATAAAATTTTGCACACACATAGAGGGTAACTTGGATTAACACAGAATGTTTGAGTTTTTATCCCGAAAAAATGTTCCTGTGGAATGCCACCCCATAGATGATGACTTTAATGTATTTGTTACTCCTTCACGCTAAAACTACTTATCAGATGTTCATGAAATATGCATGCATATGGTTAGAAAGGAACCTATGTAAACATACCAATAGGATAGTTTTTATCTCGAAAAAATGTATCTGTGGGATGCCAAGGGATGATTTTGTGTCTTTTACATTCGGCGACCTAATGTGGTACATGTAAAAAAAAATGCATAAATAGATATTTGGAGCACAAAAAGTATATCTTGGGATCCCTCTTAACCCGATAAAATGTTCTTGGGGGATGACATTTATATCACTTCTAATCCTGATAATTTTTATTTTTTTTTCGAAGGGACCTCTTACAAGTTGGTAGCATAGTTCAACACTACCATCACTGTTCGTCGGACTGGTGAAGACTTTTCTGTATTCTGGTTTAGGGATTTCGATAGGGGACAGCCGACAGACCCCCCTCTTTTTTCCGCAGATGGGAAGAAGATGCACCGAATAGTTTGGGGAACGTAACCTATTTACGCTATTATTGTAGGACCAAGGGAGGGGACGGCCCCACCCTCCCCACCATTACCGAATGGGGTGGCTCGCGCACGGTGCCGAAATTGGTCGGGCCGGCTTTATAACAAATGAACTCATGGCATGTTGGGCTGTTAGGAGGAGGCCGGCCTCCTTCCCCCTTCGGAAGAGGGGATTTGACTCGCGCGGGAGTCGGCAAAATGAGCCATGATCTGGATATCTTGTTATTATTAGAGTTCTCTAAAATCGCGTTGTTTATGACTCTATAAACTATACTCTCGTCTTACGGATTTGAACCCGGGTTCTGTTCCGCAAGCGGTATATGAGTTTGTCATTCTGTCAGTCATTTTTTCAATTACTGTTTACATAATTAATGTGAGATGTCCACGCCCCGACCGGTTCGGGGCGGTGTAGGTTATATATTAGTGCTAGCAGGCGAAATGCATTTACGCACCATCCAACGGACCCCGAGGGGCTGAAGGGTGTGTCGGGCTCAGGTCGTGAAGCGATAGCTACCGACTTAAAACTGCTATCCGTTAGTTTGTGGCCTTATGGCCTTTTAGTACGTATGCTTGTCTGGGTGTGTTTCTGTTTGTGTAACAAGATGGACTTAGCTACTGCTATTGCTACCTGGTCGTCCTCGTCAAGCAGTACGTGCTTGGGACGCCTATATAGGGAGTCTGTTATGAGCGTCGGATCGTATTCCCCCGTACTGACAATGAGCTTATTGTTGTGATTTAAGGCCCGTTCAAAGAACTTTTTAGAAAGTTCCTACAAAATGACCTTTAATCGAGGTTAGTCGCAAGTTACAGTGAAGGTCTATGTTCCGTAAGTAATAAGGGGCTCCAGTAGCCGTTCGTAAGAAACGGTTCTGGAGTCTCTGAAGCCTAGTGATCTGGGGAGGGGATATGTGCGCGAAAACAGCACTGCAATATGACATGATCGGACGGATGCATGTCAGATACAAAGTGAGCTTATGACGGTAGGTACGCCATTTTGCTCTTTTTGTTTATTAGAGGGTGAAGTTTGAAAAGGACATAATATGCCTTTTTCAGAACTTGACTAATATGATGCTTGAAAGTCATCATCCTACCAAATGTGACTGCGAGGTATTTTACGGTTTCTACGTTCGGGATAACGTTACCGTATAGACGGATGAGTTGCATAATGCCTTTGCGGCTTGCGCTTATTCGATTTTTTGGAGGAAGTGCGGTAAAAGAGTATGGGATGACTCTTTTCCGCATTTACTTCAATTCTCCATTTGGAGAACCAGTTGCCAAGATTGGTAACGGCCTCCTGTAGTAATTTGGCTCCCCTACTGGGCTGTGGATGACTAATATACGAGGATATCACTGGTGTACAGATTATAGAGAGTGGGAGAGAGGACTGATCCTTGAGGGCTCTCAAGGGTCGGGGGGAGGACAGTATACCTGCTACTCGGTAGCGTAAATGTCTATTCGTTAGATAGCTGTTTATTACCAGCACTAATATGAAGGGTATTTTTTTTTTATGATATAGGAGGGCAAACGAGCAGTTGTAGCTATTTTCATGACTACCGACGCCCATAGACATCTGCATAGACTACAGATGCGCTGCCCCCCTTTCTCCTCCCACCTCCGTGGACCACCGGCTACTTACACACCGCACGAAACGCGACAGCACAGCTGTCACTTCACGCTAGTCTCGTGTAAGCGAGAGGTACCTCCCCGGTCGTGCTGGCCCAATTCGGCTGGCACTACCTCTTACTAAAAGTCTAGGCGTATTAACTTAAAGATAAGGCCTTCATACCAGATCTTGTCAAACGCCTTGGCTACGTCAAAGAAGACCGCACACGTCCCGCGTGTTCGTCTCCTGTAAAAGCCTTCTACTATATACTCTTTGAGCCTGTGCCTGTTGGGGACAACTATGATTTTCGCGGAAGGTGAATTGCTCGTCTATGTAAAGATTTTTCTCTCGTATAACGCCTTTTAGACGCGAGAGAATACCTAAAGAGTTTATAAGACTAATGGGACAGTATCTAGTGGGTTCCGACCGGGGTTTATCCGGTATGTGAATACCTATCACTATGGCTTCCTTCCATATGTCGGGGAAGGTGCATCCTGCCAGTAGGGCGTTAAATATACTAAGAGGCATATAATTATAGGAGGTAGCTGCTTGAGTACCTTATTGCTGATCCCATCTTGGCCGGGGGCCTTTCTATTGTGAAACTTCTTTATGAACTCTTTCACTTCTTTCGTGTCCATCGGGCATATGATTTCGTCATCATCGCCCGGCGGCGCGGACAAACGGTTTGTATTAGATTATATACCTCTTCTAAGTGAGCGGGGTTGGTAGGGAGGCTACTAGGAGTGCACTGACTCTCTTGTGTATCGGCTAAGGATTCGGCTTTATCTTCGTCCTCTAGTGCAGGTAACTGGTTCGGACGATTTAGTGGGTGCATATCTCCTGACGGTTCGGTCTTAAGGACCCTAGCTAAAGGTCAGTAGGCAACGTGAGAGGGGGACTGCTCACTGAGGAACTGTCCCGTTCCTAAAATCATTTACAGTCTATTTGACTTCTCGTTCTAACTGACGGAGGGCCACTCTGTACTCCTCGCCCGGATGGCGGTCGTGCAGACGTTTGGCCGCGTTTTTTCTCCTAATAATATTCCTAATGTCTTCTGGGAGAGCTAAACGGTCCGACTGAACTGGTGTCTACTTCATCCGGTATATCTTCGAGATCGCTCAATGATATAGCCGAGAGATTATCTTTAAGTAAATTGTAGTCGATGATCTTTTTAGTAATTGTAATATTACTGCGTTCATTACCTATCTCAAAGAGGACGGGTCTGTGATCCGAGTTAAGCTCGTGTAACGTTTCCGCCGTCCTAATGACGAGAGAAACGTTTTTAATTACGGCAAAGTCTATAATGCTGGGGGACCGTATTTGACCGTTATCGTTCCGTTTTGGAAAATCGTGACGGGTCGGGGAGAACGCAACCTGTTAAAAACTTATGTCTAATCGAGACTAATATTTTTCTCTTTAATTTACAATATAACAAGTTTCGTTATTCTGAATATTTAACAATTCATTAGACACATCTTATTTTGTAATGTGAGAGCTTGGTGATCTGTAACACAGGATTTTTGTAGTACAGACACCAAGTCTCTTACAAAGGTTATGGTACTTTCAAAATTAAGCATGTATCTTTAAATATCATGTACCTTTGTGGAGAAAATAAGTAAATAAATAAAATTAAAAAAAATATATTACAATGAGGAAATACATTATCGCTTGTTTGCATTTAATGTGCTGCATTTAATGCCGAAACTACTGGACCGATTTTAATCATTCTTTCACTAATAGAAAGCTACATTTTAAGGAATATAACATAAGTTCTATTTTATAACCATCCCGAATATACTGCCACGTTGCCGTGGTTGCTAGTGGTCTCAGAGGCATGCTGGCCCCGGCTTGCGTAGAAAATAATCTGAAATATTCATTCATTCTGTAATTGAATGCGATGATGGGTGTGGCATTACATTGAACACAATGTTAGGGCACGTGTACTTATTTTTACAACAAATGTTGCAGACAAGTACAATGTATCCTGAAATTATAGATTACCATCTTTTATCATGATTTCTCCGCAACTTTGTTTGTGAAGTGTGTTGCAATAATTTCATTGTTTCTTCAATAGTATGGCAGCCCAAAATGGTATTCCTATTTTGGGTTACCGCACTATTAAAGAAACAAACAACAGCAACAAAGAATTCGTTTGTTTGTTTGTAACAAATTACAAAACTACTTTGTTTGTTTGTAACGAATTTCCAAACTATTTGACCGATTTAACCATTCGTTCAGTTATAGAAAGCTATTCGGAAATAACATGGGCTATATTTTATTACGATTGAACAATTTTTTTTTTGGATTACGAAGTGGGCACGGTAACGGCTGCTGTTACATCGGCATAATTTTTGGTTACAATTTTTTTAGTCGCCAACAGTAGCGTAATACTCCGTAATTCGTATAATTTGAGACCCTCATTAGCTTCAGTCATCTCGAAAGGTAATGTTTGTCTTGACAAATGTTATTTGTGTTTATTATTTAACTTGCATTGTTTTTCCTTTCAGTAAATTATGTTTCATGCAGTCGGCTTTTAGCTTCCCTAAATTTCTTTAGTTAGTATAAGTGTTATGTATTCTAAAATGAACAAAAATATATGATTATGCAATGTGGAATCAATTATTTTAATCTGCCTTTTTGCTTAACAAAAACACGTTTTTTATGGTATAGAGGCTATACAGATGCGCTATCCTCCTTTCTCCTTCCACCTTTTTGGGGCACCGACTATTTACACACGTCACGAAACGCAAGAGCACAATTGTCACTTTACGCAGGTCTCGTGTAGCGAGAGGTAGGTACTTCTCCGGTCGTGCTAGCCCAATTCGGTTGCATACAAGCATGCAGTGCCACACAGCTCACACTTCCTCTTAGGAAAACGTAACATGAAACCAGTGAGAGCGGTTGAGAGATGAGTGAGATGATCAATGAAGATCACTTTTTATAGAGCAGAGCTGAGGTACAGACGACACTCTTGAGTCCTTGACGTGTACATATACAAGGTTGATAAAAGCGAGAGGCATTAAATTAAACCACATATAATGTAAGAGCCTACAGTTAATTCGAAGATATTAAATATAAGTTTACGACAAGTATACGAAAATACTTTTTTTAAACAAGTTAAATAGCGAAAAAATGTAATCATGCTTGATACCGGTGCGTACAATCTATCAATCTATCTACAATCTCGCACGGGGTGAATGACCCCGGCCGCTCATAGTTGACGATCAGCTGGCGTACAGCGAAGTGAGAAAAAAACTTTACAAAGTTCTTGTGGTTAAACTATTGCTCCGATTGATCTGATTTTTGTTGTGTAGCCTGGAAATGATACACTAAATATGTGGTTTAATTTAATGCCTAACCTAAAACCTTAACCTTGTATTATTCTCGGATATATTGATCTATATTTATTTCTTTTGTATTTGTTATATTTTTTGAAATACGTATTGTTAAGACAGCGTGTATTGCAGCTGAAAAAGGCCAGCACTACTGAGGAGAAATTTCTAGCTCATGTCTAGTGAGCTACAGGTTATTTATTGAAGACCAGCCAAATTTTAAGATTTAGTTCAGAATGGATAAAACATTCGATTTAAGAAAAAAAAAGAAATAAAAAAATGTCCTATTTTAAAAAACAATAAGTAACATGTGGACTATTTAAAACAAAACACTATCTATACAACCGCCTGGCACGACCGTCAGTGAACCTTGAACATGACCTTAGCAGTGCCTGCGTCCGCGACCTTGTAAAATGGTGATTTCAAATATTAGAATCCCTTTAGGAAAGTTTATTTTATTGTAACTTGTTTATAGAAATAATCCTATTAAACTGTTTTAAGCTCGCCAAAGTATGAATGGAAAACTTTAATCTGTTGTTTTTTATTAAAATTATTTATTAAGCATAAAACAATTGATATGAGCAATAAAAAAAGATAATTTAATAAAAATCCGTTTATAATGAAGATACAAAAGAGTGCTATACACTAGATTATGGACGATTTTTGATAGTTTTTACATTAAATGATTTTGATAGGCTGATTAATTGTAATTCATTACGATGTATAAGTGGTAGAAGATTCCCAGAGCTTATTAAAAATAACCATTATTATTTATAATTAATTATATTACATTTTACATTTTTACAATCAAAACGATCTTATCAAAAAACAAGTGTTAAAGTTTCAATTGAATGAAATTAAAAGTGTCAAAATATTAAATGCTCAAAAGTAGTGTCGATGTTTTATGTAACTTCATTACAAATACAATGTCTGCGTGCTGTGCAGTAGTTGATATGCCAGTCATTTTTCTATCACTAACGGCAAACATTTAATAAATATGTGTCAGTTGTAAGAGAATAATTACATATGTAGCACAGAAACTTATCACGTTCGGTATCAGACTAGCGTCTAAAGGAATTATTGACAATATTTTATATTTTAGAGGACGAGCTTCTATGTACGAAATGAAATCAATGCTGTTGTCTCTCCGACCACCTGTAACAGAATAATCTTTTAAACAAATATAATTTTCTATATAAATAAGTTGAACGAAAAGTAAAAAAAAAGGCTAAAAAGCTCCAAAAACTATAAACAAGGGCTTATAAGTTATTGAATGACCCCCGGATAATATTCTGAAGATTTTGCAATATTAACAAATAATCAAGATAAATTAGGTAGGTGCTTGTTGATAATATTGAAACTATAACATAATATTTATATTTTTTATATATTATATATCAAAATGAAATGTCTTGCTACAGACTAACTCTTAAAGAATAAAGCAATGAAGTAGGTATATTTGGATCAAAACAGATCGGTCCAGTAGTTTGGAACCTATTTATGTTTATCAAACAAAGAATTTTTTTTTATTACATTAGTATAGATATTATGTAGGTATGTATATGTAGTAACCGGCTTTCAAATTTTCTGCACAAACAAAATATAAATTAAAGTTTATTTTAAAATACCTAAAAATGATTTTTGAGTAAGTCCTTTAATTAGGATAACTTTTATTTCATAAGCATCTTTTGTAACGAGTTCTGCTGCTAACGCTGGCGCAAAAATTAACAACACTTGAGGCATTGTCAAAATGTTTGATATGATCAAAATATAAGTCTGCAATAATTTATAACTTGATTAATTATTACTGAAAGAGAAGTTAAAAACTATGTTTAATCACTATTTATAATATGTTACCTTTTTTATAGATAGTGTCTTCTGATATGGATTTTCCAATTCCGCTATAAAAACATAAATGTAAACAACAATTTGGAACATGATTGCAATAAATGCAACAATGAACTGAAATATAATAAAAATATTTGTAAATTATTCATATAAAAGTAAAATGTTACAAATGTGTCAAAACGTACCAAACGATCAAATCCTTTCTTTATGCTCTCAAGATTATCCTCTAATCGCATATATTGTATATGTAAGTTATGTCCTGCTACGCTCGCTCTTCTGCTTAGACGCAGAGTAATTATTTGTCTTAATGTGATAAGTCTCAAGTGAATAGAATAGAATACAAAGGAATACAATATCATTATCAAGTGTGAAATATGTGTAGGTAGTTTAATGATAAATATGAAATTGTGAAGAACTCCATAGTAAATATCGAATAATATTGATCCAGCCATAGTTAAAGTTATTGTAAGAATACAACAAAATATTAGTTTATTTTTAATGTTTTTGCAAACACTACCTAGTATTAATATATCTTCATTTAATGTTGTTACAAAGGAGGAAAAAGTGTTTTTTTCGGATGTAAATGTTAGCAATAAGATACACGTTATGTATACTAAGATGTCACTCAAAAAAAATAAAAAATAATTATTGCCCGTGATAATTATTCTTGTACATGACGTAGTTATGGTGAAAATCATGATAATCGCAATTATATCCAAAAAACGTTTTCGTAAACTAGATATCGACTTTGTAAACCCAAAATCTAAACCTAATAAAATTTTAATAGCAAGAAAAAACTTTTCCATTTTATCTTAAAGAGACAGTTTCAGTAATAGTAAAATATGCTAGAAACAATTTTTATATCTGTAGACTACAGACTGCGATGCCAACGAGTACAGTACAGTAGATTTTTACAATCAATATTATATACGTACGTACGTACGTCAGTACGTATATTAAGTACATATAATGCACGTAACGTATAATAAACGTCTAAGTAAAATGAGATCTAACATTATAGATTATTAGAATTTTCAATCAGAATTTTCCTGTGGCTTCGTTTGTGAAGTTTTTATTTTATAAATTTCTTTGTTTGCTATAGTAGAACAGCTGAAAAGAGGGATCTGTTCAAAGACGGAGCACATTATTGACTACTTCCGCCATTTAAAGGAGTTGTATTTGGGGCCACATGATTTAAATCATATAACGAAGTTGGCTCACTGTTATGAAAACTTGATTTAAATGTTTTTACCGTATAGAACATTCGGTACCGTATCTACTGTAACATAGATACGTTAAGAAATAAACAATACACACCCACTTCGTAGACTTAAGGCACGTTATACAAAAGCTCGTAGATACTAATGGTATAGAGATGTAGGTTTTATGACATTATGAATGGTTCATTTTCGGGAAACTTGGAAATCCAATCGTCATCATCTATATTTTTCTAAGTCTACTTACCCATGTGCATTATGCAAGATTATCGTCTTCAAACTAATTATTTGTAACATTTAATTAATTTTGCTCTAAATAGGGAATATGCGTATGATTCAAATAATGATATTTTTTTTA
>LUGF01053408.1:33733-56081 GCA_001625245.1 Calycopis cecrops
CGCACGCACACACACACACACACACACACACACACACACACACACACAGACACAGATATAAGAAAGTTTTTTGTAATGCAATAAAGATATTTTTATTTTATTTTTTTATTATTTCATTTTATATAAATACTTAAAAACACACATATAATAAAATAATCATTTTTAATTCAAAACTAAAAACAGGCCAAAAATGCAGTAATGTTTCGTTCGAAACTAATAAATTCATACGTAGATATATTCTCCTTTACGCAGGCCAAGTGAAATAAATTAAAACATCTATCTGCTGCTAATTCTATTAGAGCCCGTCGCAATCAAACGGGCTTCAGGGGTCGCATGAATTGCAAATTGTATTTTAAATTCGGCTTCAACTTGTAATTGAAGTTTATTGAACCTGTGTGTAGAGGCTAAACGTCAGGATGACTGTAAAACGTGAGAATTTCTTTAGTAAGAGCTATGTTGTACCATGTACACTAATTTTTTTTATGGTATAGGGTGGCAAACGAGCAATCGGAGTCATTTCATGCCTACCGACGCCCATAGACATCCGCATAGAGGCTATACAAATGCGCTGTCCTTCTTTCTTCTCCCACCTCCATGGGCCACCGGCTACTTACACACCACACGAAACGCGATACTAAAGCTGTCACTTTACCCAGGTCTCGTGTAAGCGAGAGGTACCTCCCCAGTCATGCCGTGGGCCGGCTCGACTATGTATACAAGCATGCAGTGTGGCACTACCACTTACTATGTAATAAAGTAATATTCTACGTTCACTTATATTGTACACGATAAAACGTATAATAAAAATGTACTTACGTCATGTACAGTAGATAATATTCCGAAGTTACGCGGTAGGTGGGGCCGACATGTAACCGCGTAAGTTCAATTCGCGTATATCGGGGTAAATGTGTGTGTAAAAATACAAAATAATTTAAATTTTTTGGGATCGAATATTTCACGATTAAATTTTGATTATTCATAGAAGACATTAATAACTATTTAGACGAAACATGTTTATTTTTTTAAACTAACATGTCGACTGACGAGTTAGAGATGTCATATTTGAAAACCGCGTAACTCCGAGTTAGCGTAAGTCGAGGTATTCCTGTATATTATATTATACCTTTACGCGAAATGTCCCACACGGGATATACTCCAATTCATTTCGTTGCTGGTTAAAAAAATTACAAAAGCTCTACGGTTGCCCAAGTAAGTAAGCTGAATTCATTTGAGCAGATGAGTGCAGTGACCATTCCAAGAGATCAAACACACAAATGGGAGTACTCCCCGTTTTGAAGGTCTGAGGGACTCTCATTCTTCCTTACTGGGTGAGAATTTCTTATTCTTTTTGGTGCCTCCAAAAAGGTTCCCTTAACCCTCCTTATATTTCTAAATTGTACCCATATTTATATTCATTTCATATAAGGTTTAATACCTATTCTTACACGAAAATCAGGTTATAACTGCTATCTCCGCTTCGCTGTGCTCGAAGTTTCTAGGTTCTTAATTGATTCCAATCAACCTATGAAGATTTTGTTAAAGTGTGGCATGTTAAGACAATTTAGTTAGTAAATACATTTTAGTTTAAAAACTTTACATTAGCATTTACTTGATGGGGGCCAATGATTTCGCATTTGCAAAATGCAAAGTCCAATGATTTTGCATTTGCAAACTGCATTTGCAACTGTCTGTAGGCGTCGGAAATTACCTATATTTCTAGGATTTCTGCTCATTTACATTCTATATAATTAAATAAAAAGAGTTTTCCTTTACCTATATCTCTTACTCGTATGTGTCTCATAAGGGTTCGTCACCTACTTTTAAAATTAAACACAAATCATACTTAACAAAGCAGATTTAATTAACACTCAATTACATAAAATTCAATTAAAAACTCTAATAACTCCAATAATCATTAACTAATTATAAAACACATAGATATCACACAGAGACACATAGATATAGAGCACTTTAAGTAGCAAACGTGAAACGACTAGTTGATCGACATACGAACGCGACACAACGAACAAAAGACTGCCGTCGATTTTTTTTTTGGAAAGTATGCTGAGGGAAACCAGTGCAGCTTCGTCGATATGAGAGACACGTTCTAGGAAACGGTCTCCGTATTTGTGGTCGAAAGGGGGACAGACCCCCTCTTTCCCACAGATCGGAGAGATACATCCCGATAGTTTAGTTTATTATATAAGTTAAGAAAAGCGTTAGCTTCAGACTGTTATGATTTGTAATTTTGAGACTTTTTCGGCAACTTTGAACTTCACTTGAAAGTTTTCTTTTTCGAGGAGTATCATATTTTGAGAGGTGTATTGAAGTTTGTTCTTTGGTTTGGTTTTTTCTATCATCACCTCGTAGAACATAATATTAAGCTCATATTCGTATACTGTAAAAGGGACTTAATCGCGTTATAAAATCGAAGTATTTACCTCGGCTCTCGACGTTTCCGCCGCAACGGCCGTGGTCACGAGTAGACTGTATACAAACAGTATACCTACAGTACATACAAATATGAATACAAATCGTGAAAGCTTAAAAAAATATTTGGCTTTCTACCTATTTCATCTTTATCAAGAATATCCATCAATAATATACAAACTCATCACAGTTTCTGATTGAAAGATTTATAAGCATCAGTTTTAAAATGGCACAAGACGTGAAAAGGTACTTCAAAGTATGTGTCCTACTTCTAACGGAGATGAACAATTAATGATTTTGATAGACTGATTATTCTTTATTTATCTTATTAATAACGATGAATAAATAGTAAAAAAAATACTACAACTAGTCGACCCGTGTGATTAATAGGGCGCGAAAATAAAAAATATTCAACCGTAGAAAAATACAGCATATTAAGTATGATACCTAATGTCTATTACTGAAACTAAATTAAAGTTTAAAATCGATTTACCTAGTTGTTTTGGAGACTAGTCGATACAATCAAACAAAAAAAATCGTTTCACTTTATTAATTAAGTATATAGTTTCTCGTGCTAATTTTGGAGAGGAAGTTTAGAGGAGAAATACAACACGTTGCATCAAAGTGTCAAGTGATTCAAAGTCAAAGTGCCAAGGTGTCTAATACCAATCGCTGTTTTTTATTTAATTATAAATGCAATATTTGCATTAAGTGCAAGTAATTTTTCCTTAACATACGACAAGCAATTAATAGATATGTGCTAATTGTAAGAGCACAATTACATATGTAGCACAGAAACTTATCACGTTGGGTATCAGACTAGCGTCTAAAGGGATAATTGACAATATTTTATATTTTAGAGGGCGAGCTTCTATGTACGAGATGAAATCAATGCTGTTGTCTCTTCGACCACCTGCAACAGAATAATCTTTAAACTAAACTTCTATGAACACAAAGATATTTATGGGTGTACGTTTAACTAACTTAGGATGAATTGATTACAAACTTATGCCATATTCAATTTTTCTGCAAACTTGTGCGAGTATGATGTTAAGCCCGTCTCTTTGAATTTTCGATATAAAAGTAAGATATTGTGCATTCGATACACGTATGTGCTGAATCTATTCTAGAGAACCATTTTTAGTATGTCAAAGTCGATTTAACTCCCAGCAAAGAGGTCAAATAAGAATCCGGAGTACCTCTAGGAAGCATTATTAGCCCTACGTTGATTTTTTTTATTATAGCATAGTGGGGCAAACTACCAGTCGGAGCTCTTTTCATGACTACCAATGCCCATACACATTCGTATAGAACCTACACAAATGCGCTGCCCTCCTTTCTCTTCCTTTTTCTTCTCTCTGTTTCTGCTATACATCAATGAGATAGATGTGCTTTCTTCTCTTAAAAACTCATTGGAAGTGATTGAAATGAAGTCGTAAGTAGGTATTTATTTAAAAAAACAGAATTTATGTACGGTATACATATTCGTCTCTTCTAGGAATTAAAATGTAAAGATTTTTTGAAAATACCTGTGTATGTTTTTTGAGTTACTCCTCTGATTAAGACAATTTTGAGTTCATTAACATCATTTTTTACCATCTCTGCAGCAAGCGCCGGCGCAAATATTAACAAAACTTGTGATACATTCGTAATGATCAAAATAATATTCTGAAATAATACATTTATAATGTTGTTAGCTATTATTAAAAGAAATGTTATAAATAATATTTAAATTTAATAATTAAATTTATTACCATTTCTGTAGGTATTATTATATTCTTAGGTGTAGCCTTTTCGTCCCTTATTACAATATATATATATGTAATCACTTGGAATATAATAGAACAGAAGGCCACAATGAACTAAAACAAGATAAATAATAAACAATAAGTTATTTGACAATTTTTTGTTTTTTTTTTATTTCATACTTTATGACTTGTTAAACACGTTACATAAATATTTCCAGAAAATCAGTATTAACAACAAAAAATAATGTAAAATTTGAGTTATTACACTCGCGCCTAAAACAGTGCAAACTGTCATGGCGGCGCAATATGATTAGATTGACGTGAAACGCAAGTAAATAAAGTGTCAAACACTAGGCAATTCGGCTAGAGTTTGCTTGCCGGTGACGTCATCTGAGTTTAAACCGATCACAAAACGTTTTTGACGTTGACAAATAATTGCTACTTTATTTAGCAATTTTTTTCAAAAAATATGCATTATTTTGCATAAAATAGACATGTATATGGTTTATTATAATATTATCCAATGGGATGACAACAATTCGTAGCATACTTTTAATAGTGTAGAATACCCTATTGTAAATGGAACAAAAAAATCACTAACAAGTGCATTAGTACCAAGCTTGCATTAATAACATACCAAGCGATCGAGACATTTCTTTATGTTATCCAGGGTATTCACAATTTTTATATAACATTCTTGAAATATATAAATTTCTACATTTATTCTTTTCAAATGAGGAATAATGTTTTGTATCAATTTAATTAGTTGCAGATGAATAGAATAGAATACAAAAGAATAAATTATCATTATCAGACGTGGAACGGCTATCGATACAGTAAAGATCATGACGAAACAGCTAAATATTTTAATGTGAAAACTCAAAATTATTGATCTGGTCAAATTAATGATTATTGTTAGAATACAACAAAATATTAATTTCTTCTCAATATGTTTGCAAGTGCTACAACCTAGTATAATATCCATTTCATTTACGTTTGTTAAAAATGAGAAGAAGGTACTTTCCTCACGTGTAAATGTCGATAGTAAAATACACGTTATATATACAAAGATGTCATTATAAATTAATAAAATATCGGTTTCGATAGCGACTATTGTACCAGATATAGTCACGGTAAAAACCATGACAGTCGCAATTATATTCAGAAAACGATTTTTTAAACTAGATATAGACTTTGAAAAGCCGAAATCTAAACCAAATAACATTTTAATAGTAAGAAAAAAGAACTGCATTGTAGTTCGTAAGTAATAATTTCATTAAGAACAACAGTTCAATAGGAAACTGACTGCGATGGATGTAGTTTTAAAAATGAACATAATGTTAGGTCACGTATAATAATTTACACAGCAAATATCGCATATACGTACAATGTAGCCTGAAATTATAGACTACCATTTTTTCATTATGTTTATCCCGCAACTTTCTTCGTGAAACGCTGCTGCTGCTAAACCTTCTGAAGCGTCGGGCTTGTAAAAAAATTATTAAACCGCGATAACATCAGTCAAAGTTGTTTTATTGTAATAAGTAATTAATCTTTCCTCCTCTGAAATTCACAATTTTTAATTACCGAGTTATTTCTTGAGAGCATCCAAATGTTATTCGGTTTAGATTTCGGCTGCAACATATCGAGTTTTTTATATATTTGATATATAAAAAGAAAAATAAAATAAAGAAGTTAAAGAAGTGAATGTAGCGCGGGACTTGGGTATTACATTAGAATCCAAGCTTTTGATGTACGGACACATAGATACTATTTTAAACAGTCTATAAGCATCTGTGTTTTATCAAAAGTTCGTGTGGACCGTTTACCAGTATAAGTTGTATTAATACTCTTAGTCAGCATAATATGTCGAGAGCATTGTTGATTACGGGTATACTGTATGGACGCCTGCCTATAAAGTGAATATAGACAGGATTTACAATATAATAAAAAAAATTCTTATGATTTAAGGATCACTACACTTATAATACGTACTATACGATCTTATGTAGTACCTATTATAGTACTTAGGTATAATATTATATTATTTGATTGTGTATGTGAAAGGAAAAATCATTATATTATGTACATAGTTCGTATTTATTGCTTAATTCACTGATAAGTTATAGGTACCTAATACTTGGTTAATTGGGAGTGTTTGTAATTCTCAAGTCATTAGCATCCCTGACGCGGCATTTATTCACGTGTGTGTGTGTGTGTGTCCCCTACAGTACAATGTTTGTATGCACTTTAGAATTATAGAAACCCTAATCATCAGGCGAAATAGAAACGGTTTGCTGTTACTGCACGGATTATTGAATAATGACATTTTCAAGCGATTGCATAGATTTTATCACGGGCTTTTTCGTTACGAAACTAAAACTAACACAGAATTGACAAAATTAAAAAAGAAGTTTAACAAAGTGATTTACAGTTCATTATTCATTGTTTAAGTAACCGATGGCCCATGGAGGTGGGAGGAGAAAGGAGGGCGATCTGCGCTGGGCTCCGGTAGTCATGAGAAGGAGCAGTTGGAGCCAGACTGCTCGTTTGCCCCCCACATACCATTAAAAAATTTTAAAAATCGCGTGGTGATATTTATAATAGATATAATATTAATAATAATGATTAAGTACCTATATGCGTAACATTATAACACTTGTGAGCATTGTCATCCATTATGTATCGACCCTTTGTATCCGTCAGTCGGTAAGAATAGTTTTGAGAACGAGACCTAAAATTTGGAAAATTCCATTGGCTACATTCGTAAAATAAGTGGTATTTAATCTTATTTTGAAGACATAATATATAAGCGACTTCTGTGAACATATATATGTAATCAATTATTCACGAAGTGTTTCCACTTCAAAACTCTCCCACTCGCATAAATTCCCCTCGATGCAGACGAACGCGCCGCTGGAGTGTAACCCGAGTCAAGTTGACATAGATCCATACACCAGCCTAGAACGAACCCCTAGGTAATACCAGTATCGTAAGATTACCCACATTTCAAGGAAATTTGATTGTATATTATAATTGTTTTGACGACCGACTGGAGCAGTGGTACAGAGCTCGCATAAGCGGAGCTTGTTGCACCATGAGGGGTTGTGGGTTCGAATCCCGCCTAAGTCATGGATATTTATTTCTGTATTATATGTATTTCTATAAAAAAAATCTTCTAAAAATCTAGACAAACGTAGTGTGTAAAAGTTCACAGATACTGTGCACGAGAAAGTGTCATGTGCAGTTAGTCTCTATAGAGATAAATGCCGTAGTTGAAAATTGTCTAGGAATTTAATATCCTTTTAGTATAGACCTATTTGGAAGACCTGCCGATGATGGTACATTTATATGTTACTAGCTGCGCCCCGCGGTTTCACACGCGTTAATTTTAATCCCGTGGAAAATTATTATCCCATAGCATCTTTTCGGGATATACTATCTATCCTATGTGTAATCCATGTTACTCTCTATGTGTGTGCCAAATTTCATGAAAAACAGTTCAGCAGTTTTTGCGTGAAGGAGTAACAAACATACAAACTTTCGCATTTATAATATTAATAGGATTCACTCAATAGTGCTTGTGTGATATATTCACGAACCGACAGAAATCTAACGAATATTAAGAATAATCAATTTACAACTAGTCTGTTACTGTTCAACTATGTGGGCGTGTATTTTGAGAGGAAACTATTTCGCGATGGAGCAGTTACAGGGATTGTTCTCCCATTCACCAGGCAACCCTCTGCCACTACAAGAAACTTAACCTTATTTACCACAGTGTTACAGTTTGTCCATCCTACCGATTTAGCTCAACATGATATACGCCTCGTTAGCTGGACTGTCATTGTTTTAAATTATATCTGGCATTAAGTTTAAGTATAATTAAATAAGTTTAAATATAAATAAGGGTAATTTACATGTATTTGTAAGATGGAGTATTTGAAATATTTATTTATAGGATAAGGGACAAACGAGCAGATGATAGTTTAGTACCGCCGCGCCGCCCATAAACAACCTCATAACTCGAGGCTTTGCAGGCGCGTTGCCGGCGTTTTAAAGAGTAAGCTCTTTTCTTGAATCTTGAATTCGGCCTGAACAAACGTGGGTTTACTCCTCGATCACAATAAGATACCAACAGAAACTGGCGGCTGTGCTGTCGCATTTCATGCGGAGTATGAATTTACGGGAGCCAGGGAGAAGGTAGCGGGGCAGCACGTCTACATAACCATGGCCTATGGAGGGAGGAGGAAGTTGGGCAGCGCATCTGTATAGCCTCTATAAGGATGTCTATGGGTATCGGTAATCATTAAAATGGCTCCGATTTCTCGTTTGCCTCCTTATATTATAAAAAAATAACAATTATGAATACGCATTTGAGCGTTGGTAGTCAAAAAAAGTTGATTTGATTTTGAAAATTTAGCAATCGGACCAATAACTGCTATCTGTCAATCACTTTATCTGGCGATTGAAAAATCGGCCCTTAAAAAGTTTATTTTATTTAACTTACAGAAATAAATCCTACTAATATTGTAAATCCGAAAGTTTGTATGTTTGTTTGTTTGTTACTCCTTCACGCAAAAACTGCTAAACCGATTTTCATGAAATTTGGCACACACTACTTGTGTGTGGCACACACTACTTGTGTGTGTGTATTAATGTAATCATTATTTAATAAAAATCTGTTTAAAATAAAAAAATAAAACAGTAACAATTAAAGTTGATGTGAAATTCCGTACGTGACCAGCTGTTGAGTTTGTTACACTCTTCGTGTGTGAACAATGATCGATTTATTTTTACGGACCATTTCAAATCAATGCTTATTAAACAAAATGTTTCAGTTAGACGATAATATGTAACTCTAGGTTGACTTTTATTACCATATTTTAAAATTTGGCTCGTGACCAAAAAATAAGGCTAATATAATAATAATTAAGCTTGAACTGACTGAGGATTTTTTTTCTTTTTCTATTATGTAAATAAACTCGTAAAGAATATTTAGCGCTCTATCTATTTCATCGATATCAAAAATATCCACTAAGAATATATAAATTCCGAATAGTTTCTGATTGATACATTTATATTCAAGAACTTTATAAAAGGCACAAGATGTGAAGGGAAACGCAAAATATGTGTACATCTTACGTAGGTATCATAATAAATAATGTGTGTAATAAATAATGAAAGATTTTGAGAGATTGATTAATTATTTATCTTATTAATAACGACAAATAAATGGTAGGAGAAAAAATTATTCAATTGGAGTAAAAGCCTACGTTACTTCCTAATATTGTTGCTTTCTTGATTTACTGAATGATTAATTAATGCTTTCTTAAAGAACCGGATCTATTGTTTTAAGACCTATCGATAAAAGCAAACAAAAAAATGTATTTCCTTTTAAAATATTAGTATAGATTTGAATCATTATTGTTCACGCTAAAGCGTGACGAAGAATCTGAAGCCAATGAGTGGGAGAGAGATGACAATAGTTCATTCTAGAATTATGCACCGAAATGCGCCCATTGGTCAGTTCACTCCGACGCGGCGCTATAACACACAGCTGACAAAAAGACCGTTACAATCTACCGGCAAGCGCACATCTAATTATCTCTCGCTATCATCAGCGCTTATCCGCACATAATTTTGTGTTACTTGTGGGTCCACAAAAGACAATAAAGTGTGTTCGTGTTAGTGTTATAAGGACAATTAAATTAGAATAAGAGAAATACGCGCGCGCCCGCGTGTGCTACTCTTCACGGCGAGACACCGGGATCATCTAAGGAGACATCAGGTGAGTTCCTGACTGTAACCCCACACCCATCTAGCTAGCCTATCCATCATCAACCCCAACTCCCATCAGCACTTCGAGAGGTGAGATCGATTTACGACCGGTCTCACCGAATGACGAAAACTCAAACGTCATAGTTTGGTCTACTCGTCATAAGTTAGTAGTCCTTCGAGCCGGAAAATTTTCTCGTGCTAATTTTGAAAAAAACAATTTAAAGAAGGAACATTTAACATGTTCCTTCTTGTCAATGTGTCAAGTGAATCAAAAGTGTCCTAAGTTCTAAATGATTATCGAAGTTATGTCTTAATTATAAATGCAATGTTTGCAAATTTTCGTATTTTTTCCTTAAAATTAAAACAATTAAAAAATATGTGTCAATTGTAAGAGAACAATTACATATGTAGCACAGAAACTTATCACGTCAGACTAGTAGTACTAGTAGTAGTAGACAGTAGATCAGACTAGCGTCTTAAGGAATAATTGACAATATTTTATATTTTAGAGGACGAGCTTCTATGTACGAGATGAAATCAATGTTGTAATGTCTCCGACCACCTGAAACAGAATGATATTTAAAACGAAACTCTTATATGGGAAAAAATACATTTATGGGTGTACGGTTAATTCACTAGAGGATAAATGTTCCATACAGTAACTAGTGCCACATTCAAAGTTAAAACAAAGACGATGTTTTAACAAAGCACGTGACAAATTCACAAATTTTCACAGGCCAGTTGAGGCGAGTGATGTTAAGCGCTGCGGTTATCTTCTGCGAAGACTACTTAGCTAATACTAAGTTTAGTTACCTTATTTTACGTTGCAGATATAGCCGAGTGAAACGCGGAATGTGCGAGGTAGGCCAAAACATGTCACCAGCAAAGAGTTTATGCTTTTTTTTATAGCATAGGAGGTAAACGAGCAGTTGGGTCACCTGATGTAAAGTGATCACCAACGCCCACAGACATCCGCAACACCAGCGGACTGACAGATGCGTTGCCGACCTTTGAGGAAAGAATGAGTTCTTTTCTTGAAGATCCCTAGGTCGTATCGGTCCGGAAATACCGAGGGGGGCAGCTGATTCCAAATTGAAATGATGCGCAGGATGAAATTGCGTAAAAATAAAAAGATAAGTATAAAGTAACGCAATTTTTTATTTTTTGTATAGTGTAAGGGGGCAAGCGAGCAAACGTAGCCTTTTGATAATTACCGACGGCCATCGATTTTCGCATGATTGTTACGCAGATGCGTTGTCCTCCTGTTATCCCCACCCCCAATGGGCCATCGGCTCCTCAAATCATCAAAAAATAACATATTAGTATAGATTTAATTAAGTATAAAGTTTGGGGAGGACGTTTGGAGAAGAAAGACGATGCACCCAAGTGTCAATTTATAAAGATATTTTATTCTATTCTATTAAAAGTCAAAGTGTCAAGGTGTCAAACGCTAATAGATGTAAATGCAATGTTTGCATTTGCAATTCAAGTCATTTTTCCTTAACTTACGACAAACAATTAATAAATATGTGTCAATTGTAAGAGAACAATTACATATGTAGCACAGAAACTTATCACGTTGGGTATCAGACTAGCGTCTAAAGGGATAATTGACAATATTTTATATTTTAGAGGGCGAGCTTCTATGTACGAAATGAAATCAATGCTGTTGTCTCTTCGATCACCTGCAACAGAATAATCTTTAAACTAAACTTCTGTATGAGAACCCAGATATTAATGGGTGCACGATTATGTAACTTAATATATATAAGGAGCAACATCAAACTTTGAAAAAATTACAAAAAAATTACTTTCGCTAAACAAGGAAAAAACTTAAATTATTATCCCTTTTTAACTTAACACTGGACTCAATCAAAAACATTACCTACTTGAGACAAAAGTCCACACGCGCTTTTTTACACTCCATGTTCAGTATCAGATATTTGGGAAACGAAATGAAAAAAAAATAGTTTTTTGAAAATACCTAGATATGATTTTTGAGTTACTTCTCTGATAAGGATAATTTTTATTTCATTAACTGTCACCACTTCTGCTGCTAGCGCCGGCGCAAACATTAACAAAACATGCGACACAGTCAAAATGTTTGTTATAATCAAAATAATAATCTGTAATAAAACATTTATAATATTGTAAGATATTATTAAAAGAAAAGTTAAAAATAATATTTAAATTCGTTACCATTTCTGTAGGTATAATTAGCGTCTTATGTGTGTCTATGTCCTTTATGACTAAATAAATATACAAAGTCGTATGAAATATCATAGAACAGAAGGCCACAATGAACTAAAATATCATAAAGAATATTATAAATGAAACAAGAAAATCATTACAAAAGTACATTAATCTATACATACCAAGCGATCGAAACATTTCTTAATGTTATCAAGAGCATTCTCTAACTTTATATAATATTCTTGACATATATAGACTGCTACGTTCGTTCGTCTCAAATTTAGATTAATAATTTGTCTCAATTTAATTAGTCGAAGATGAATAGAATACAACACAAAAGAAAATAGTATCATTATCAAGTGCGGCACGGATATCTGTACAGCAAGGATCAACGCGAAACAGCTAAATGTTTTAATGAAATGACAGAAAATGATTGATCTACTCAAATTAAAAATTATTGTAATAATACAACAAAATATTAACTTCTTTTCAACATGTTTGTGACTATTATAGCCCAGTATAATATCTATTTCATTTACGTTTGTTAAAAAAGAGGAGAAAGTATTTTCCTCAGATGTAAATATCAACAGAAAAATGCACATTATATATGCAAAGATATCGTTGAAAAAGTAAAAAATACCGGATTCCATGGTTACTATTATACTAGAGATAGTCGTGGTAAAAATCATGATAGTTGAAATTATATTCAGAAAAAGAATTTGCAATCTAGACATTGACTTTGTAAAACCGAAATCTAAACTGAATAATATTTTAATGGTAAGAAAAAAGAATTGCATTGTAATTGTAGTAAGAAGAAATAATTTCACTAAGAAAAAATTAGAGATTCCAATGTCCAATAAGTGACTGCGATGCCAAAGGATGTGAATTTTACAATGAACGTTATAGTAGGGCACATATATTGTCGACAAATACATTGTACTTGCAACGTGTACTGAAATTATAGATTACCAACTTTTATCATGTTTTCCACGCGACTTTGTTTGTGAAGTGTTTCATGCATTATTTTCTTTGTTTCTTCAATAGTACGACATTCCAAAATGGGGATACTCGAGCGTCGTTAATTAACATAACGAATAGTGCTTCTTAACCTGTTAACAACTTTCAGCTAATCTATTCTATTACAAAGAGGAAAGATTTTTTTTGGTTTGCTTGTATCGAATAGGCTCTAAAACCTCTAGACCGATTTTGTTCATTCTTTCACTTATGGAAAGTTACATTACAAGGGAACAATTTGTGTATTCCACGCCCGACGTAGCGGGCGCGGTTCGCAAAGTTCTTTGTATAGCAAGCATGTGTATATCCAGGGCCGGATTAACCCATAAGCAAACTAAGCAGCTGCTTAGGGCCCCCAATGAATTGGGGCCCCAAAAAACTCGGGCTAAGCTCGGACTCATAATTGTTTCCAAGTTTTCAAAATTTCGTTTGAAAATGGAAAAAGATGAGAAAATAAGTGCAAATTTTACTGATTTTTATACAATCATTGCAGATGACCAACTTCAAACCGTCTTTCCTAACTTGGAAGTTTGCTTGAGAATATTTTTATCATTAATGATAACAAATTGTACAGGAGAGCGATCTTTTTCGCAGTTGAAAAGGGTAAAAAATGCTCTAAGGACGACGATGCGACAAGACCGATTAAGTTCGTTGGCTCTTTTATCAATCGAATCAGATGTTATGCGCCGCTTGAACTTTGACAATTTGATCGAAACATTCGCGCGTCAGAAGTGTAGAAAAAAGAAAATTTAACGTTTAAGATTATTTTGATGTAAATTTGTAAATATGTAAAAATGAAAGTAGTTTAACAATCGTTTTTTAAATAAAAATACAACAAAGAAGAAAAATTGCATCTCATTTTAGATTTATAAATAAATAATTTGGGGCCCCATATTATTCACTGCTTAGAGCCCCACAAACTGTTAATCCGGCCCTGTGTATATCACCGAAAAAAAAAGATTAGTTAGTAGCCGAAGCGTAATTTTTCACTAATTATACTATAAAAAGTTTTCTGTAAGTCTATTCTGTAGAAGTAATTTTTGGATTGAGCAATTTGTTCAGACTTCGTAAAGGCTGGTGAACGGCCTTCGGCTAGTCCTGACTTAAACACTGGAGTATAAATTGTAGTCTGTGCTAGAGGACATAGCCGGCTCTAAGCGTCACTGAAATATTGAGTCGCTCAAGAAATTTTTGGAGGTAGCAGTGACCAAGTTTCCCATGGAAACCATTCGTAAATCCGTCGACGAATGGCTCGACCCTTTAAAAGTTTGCGTTAAAGCTAAGAGTGAACACTTTGAATAACTAGTTTAATACCTTAACATATCTTTTCACTTTACATAATCACATATATAACTTTAAAATAATATATTTTTTTTAGAAATTATCGGATATTTTCTTTGTAACAGAACGTATGGCTAGACTAGGTATAACTGAATTGCTTTAAGAAAAAAAGTGAGTGACAAATGGAGAATGGAGAAATGGTGGAAATGGAGAAAAATGTGCCAATTTATTCTAAGAAATATATCTTCAAAGAATCTTGAACTTCGCGATTTGTGTAATATTAGATAGAAATTAACAAAAATATATGAACTTAATTGTAAAGAAGCCTGCTCTAATGACGGTATATCTCACATACCGCTGGATACACTTTGAAATAATACCGTCCATAATATTATGTCACATTTATATGGTCAACCCGTATAAATGTGCACACCATACACGCGATATAGGAGAAGGGCAGATATGACGAAAGGATTATGTGAATAAACAGGGAGACGAAGAGGTCATACAGAATGATGTGCAGTATGCTTTAAAATATTGTATTTATTGGTACAGACTCAGTATAGATTGTAAATGCGCAGCCAAATACGCTTTTAGTTTTATGTAACAGGTATTCTCGTGCTGCATTGTATTTAAATCGGGCTTGTACCTCTCGCATTAATGCAAATTTATAATACATATAAATTCTTGTGAGTCTTTCCGGTGGCTCATTAGATAATAATGAGGATTTTATGGATGTGTTAGGATGGACGAAAACATTCTGGCGTCACTTATTCCGATTTATACATTTAAAAAAGGATTCAAGTCAAGAGAGAGAGAGAGAGGGATAAAGGGAGGTCAGAGTCTGATGATGATACACAAATAAAACCTCAAACGTCATCATTAAACGGCAGTAAAAGACCTCATGTTTTACTTCCTCCCCAGTTTATATGCAGTTTAGTCGGCACTTTATAGTCTTTAATAACTGCGCTACAAGATGCGACTCATTAATTTAGTAGTGGACTCATCATTATGGTCCACGATATTGAAAGCATGAAGGAAAACCTTATCCAAGCATTTTAAGTTTCTCGGAATAAATAAGAATCTGAAAATGCAGTTTATTTAGCAACAACCGGTCTCTCATATCTTATATTTCTTTCACCTCCCCATCACCAGATGGGGAGCTGAGGGAGATATGATATTTGATTGCACTGTTGCAGGTGGTCGGAGAGACGACAGCATTGATTTCAACTCGTACATAGAAGCTCGTCCTCTAAAATAAAAATATTATCAATAATTCCTTTAGACGCTAGTCTGATACCGCACGTCATAAGTTTATGTGCTACATATGTAATTGTTCTCTTACAATTGACACACATTTATTAGTTGTTTCTTGTTTGTTAAGGAAAATAACGAGCATTTGCAGACATTATATTTATAATTAAGGCAAAACTTCGATGATCATTTAATACTTTGCCACTTTGTCTTTGATTCCCTTGACAGTTTGACACAACGTGTTTCTCCTTAAGATTTTTGTTGTGTGTGTGTGTGTGTGTTGTGTTTTGTAACGTGTAACCTTCAGATGCGAATCTGTTAAACCCTTAATCGTACTCTCCTCTATTTTTTTTATTATTATATCGTTCTATTACCTGTTTTCTCATGAGAATGAAGCATTTTCCCCGCGGTAAAATGTAACTCACATATTCAACCGATATAATGTTGGCTTTATTGGAAAAAGAATTATATTCAATACAAACAAACAAACGAATTTTTCCTCTTTATAATATTAGTATAGATGAGCGGTCGAACTGTGAGGGGCACTGGGGACGTAGTCGACGTGGGCTTCTCAAGTAAAGAACGCTAGCTCGCCAAACTTTAAATATTTCGCTGCTAATTTCTTATTACGACGATATCTCATAAACTGTTCATCTGATTGATCTTATATTAGTTTATCTCCAGTAGCCAAATTAATCGATAGGTATCAATAAAGAAAACTTTTTTACGATCGTTTTCAATCAGTACTTGATTAGGACCCATGAGGGTTCTGTAAAGAAACGATTATCCTAGTGCTTGGTCTGCTTCTATTGGTGTTATTGATTTAAACTATAATGATGTCAATATTTATGTAAGAAGTAATAATTTTGTAAGGGGTGCCATGCTCTGTTGCAGTCGAAGTAGTCTAGCGAGACCTGAGAAATATCTCTTGCTCACGCGATGTTCACCTATAATGATAGCTATATTGTAGCGTTTCCTGTGGTGTGTGAGTTTCCGATGGCCTATGGAAGGGGAAGGCGACAACGCGATAATAATATTACTTATTTGGGTAGGTACTTACTACGTACATATTGGTCACACATTGTTTTATGTTACTTTGTATTGTAATTGTAGCTAATAATAATAGAGGTTGGTTAAATTTGAGATCGCCATACATGTGAGCCTATAATGACATGACGCACGAATAAAACAAACACAATATCATTGCATGTATTTAAATACAAAGTAACAAGTTATGTAGATTGTAACAGTTGTACCTATCGGTAAAAGCCGGATAGTTGCCCCACTTTTAAAAAAGGCTCTTATATTTAAAACGGGTAATAAGTAATTTTTCTTGAAGAGTAGAGTAGTAGAAGTATATTCTTGAAGAGATTGTATTGATCTTTCATCGTAGTCAATTTTTTTGAATGACAATATTATTAATTTTGAGTAAAACCTCTTTTATTTGACCTCTAAAGAAGAAGATAGTTGCCTACTATGGTGATAGTTGCCTTACGTTAAAAATGCGTCGTTGAAATTATCTAAGTTATCAGTTAACGACGAAATTATTATCCTCGTTCTTTTTGAGACAGTCTCGTTCATCTATCGTAATTAATTCAATTTCTGATTACAATGTACAATATACGTTATAAAAATCTATTACTTAAGACTATATGAACAAACAAACGAAACGAATAATTAAATGAAACGAAACAAACGAATAACCCGTGGAATTCTCAAGAAAAACATATGAACTTTCCCATAGGGCATAGGGTAAAGATAGAAGAGATCTCTCCTATCGCTCCGCCATTTGCCCCGCACCTCACCTCCCAATAAGTGCATGCATATTTATTTTGTACTTATGTTTTCGAAAACCGCTTAGTAAAAGTAATTATGTCTGCACTATGCAATTTGTAAATTCGTCACTTTTGGAATCTTCCAAATGGCTAAGTGGAAGTTGAAGAATGTGATATGTTATGTGTAAGCGTGGCGTCTAGGAGGTGTGGATTCGTATGTTTCACGGTGCACCTCATATTTTTTAATTTATTTTTGTTTTTTATTTTTTTTTCTTGCCAAGGCGGCCCTTTTTTTTCTTTTTAACTTAAATTTTTTGCACTCTAAAATAGTTAGTCGGCCAATTATTAACTTTTACAATTGGGAGCTTCTACTACTTACTGATGTCTGCTAAATATTAAAATAATAATAAATAGGATCGTTTAAACGATACCGGCGTAGTGACAGCTTTGCTATCGCGTTTTGTGAGATGTGTAGTTGCAGGTGGTCAATGAAGAGAGGAGGGGGGAGAGGAGGAAAGAATGCTTAGTATCTGTACCTATAACCTCACAGAACACAAATTAGTAAATGTTCCTAATAGAAATTATAAATAGGGTCTATAGGTCGGCCAGTCAGTGATAAAAATGACGATTTGGACGTCAATATCTAAATAATCGTTTGAGGTTCATGAAATCTTGACCAAATGTTATGTATTTCTCAGATCTCAAAATATAAGCCACATTTGACAGATTTGTGTTCAAAATTTTTTGAGCGACGAAGGTGTCAAAAGTAACTCAAAATTTTTCGTGGGACACACGGTGCCGCTCGCCAATTCTGTTTTTATGACCTTGGCTTGATGTGTTACCGTGCTAGATAATATGAAAAGTTCCCTTTATATGACAAACCCTGATACAAAAGGTTATGTCATAGGTGACGCACATAGCATCAGGTGACAGAACTGCTCGTTTTCACCTCTAAAATATTCTAAAAGCCCCTACACAAATCTCACATTACACTTTGATTGAAACAGATTGATATTCACGACCCGCTCATGACGCACACACTTTATATTTATGATAAGTTCAACACGTAGCTAAGTGATATCCAGTTTTTTTATTCAGTTTATATTTTATGAAATTTATAAAAAAAAATATATGATATTTCTTAAAGTTTCTATGAAAATTATAAATAATATATTATACTGTATATTATTTATGTATAAATATTTTATTTTTTTATTTTATTCCTATTTACTACAATTTATCTATTATTTATGATTTACTCCTATGTTATGTTTTTTTTATCAGCAATCGGACTCAACCAAAGCCTGCTCAAACGCTTGCCTCTATCAACTAGTTCTTGACCTGTCATTTGTTTAAGAAAAAGGGTATCTCCATAACTGTGAGAACTGAACCTTCTATAGGAGAACCCTACGTCAATACAACCAGAAGCTCTTGGGCTATTAAAAGTTTAGGTAGTATGAATGTTGTATTCACGTGAGTGTTTTCGTATGTATAGTATATACAATATGAAGCAATGAACTCATAAAATGCTAATATCAGTTAACAATTCCATGTTTATTATCGGACCTTAAAGGACGCGCCGTAAAGATCGGTTTACGCAAGTATGTAGACTGTTTACGATCTTATAAGATAAGTTATAAATATCGAGTGTGAGCTCGAGCAATCCGCGATATTTATGGCTCACTAGTTTTGCCCCGTGGTTTCACGTGCGTAAAATATATTCTAAGGGACTTTTTTCAGGATGCAAAATATTTTAAGATTATTCTAGACTGTATTCCTACATGAGCGCCAAGTTCTTTCAAAACACTTCGCTAGTGATTGCGCAAAATTATAAAAAGAACGGAATTTTCCCCGTTATAATACAAACAGTAGGAAGTATCTATAGGTTTTATTTTTTTTAAATAGAAAATTGTTTATGAACATTGACTACCTTGTGATCTAGTGACATTTAGACCCACATCGTGTACTCGTGTAGTCCAGGATTAGAGCCGATTTCACTAAAACTTATGAGGACTTTCTCAGTTTTGTATAGTAGAAACGTCAGATTTATGTACAGTTTGTAGGTTGTGGACTCATTTTGAAGATATCCAGCTTTAAATGTGTAGAAAGATAAAGAGGAGAAAAGAAAACATAAAAAATATAAAATAACATAAATAAAAAAAATGTATATTTTTTTATCAGCATACAATTGTCATCTGAACTATAATTAGTTCATTCCATGACGTATGTAATTACAAATCGACAACAAAAAATTATTTCACTCGGATGTCCTAATATGGAAGATGATATTTTGTTGTAATGCATTAATTGTTAAGGCATTGTTGCTTGCAATCGAATTGGACATATTATAGTTTCTAGAATTTATCATTTTAAGAATTGCGTGAAAGAAGGAAATTGAAATTTGGTACAGTTAAAAAATATATAAGATATGCAGGGAGTAGTAAAAAATCAAACCCAAAGTATTTTAAAGTAATACGCGTTGAATTATGGTGCTCTTTTTTTATGGTATAGGGGGCAAACGAGCAGTCTAAGCTAAGACCACTGACGCCCATAGACATTTAAGCAGAGGCTCTACAGATACGCTGTCCTCCTTTCTCCTTCCACCTACATGGACCACCGGAAACTTACACACTGCACGAAACGCGACAGCAGAATGAGGTAGTGCCACACTTGACTTTTGTAGTTGAAACTTTGTAGGTTGATGTATTTTGTGAACCGGTATTTGATTTTTGAATAAAAATAAAATAAATTAAAAAATAAAGGGGAGGCACTCAATAGTATGAAGTTCAGACATAGAAGTGAAGCTAAAAATATTTTTTTTATCCAATCTATATCTGAGGAGTGTCTATGAAAAGGTCTTCAAAAATAACATTAATGTAATAAAAATCAAATTTTTATCAAAACTAATTGTGTGAAAGATTGACGTAGGAAAAATGAGTGTCCCCCCTCTAAATTTTAAAATAAGAGATTGAGAAATCTTAAAAATATATATGCCGTAGATCTGAATAGAAACTTTCAATGAAAATATGTTTGAGCGAGATATCATTATTAGTTTTTGAGAAATAATACATTTATCAAAAACCGAAAATATATATTTGTCGTTCATACAAACGCTATGAAAAACCAAGTGATTTTATTTTCTGACAAAAAATGTCGCAGAGACACCTATACCTTTCGTTGGAACGGTACCCTTGGTATGCGAGTCCCACTCACACTTGGCCGGTTTTTTAAAAAAAAAGTATCACTATGTACATAGTCAAACATTATTAGGGGTCACTGAATTATTATTTTTTGTAATTAAGATCATACTGCAGCAATCTCAAGTAAATATTACATAGTGTAAAACATTTCTTTCAGAATTTAAATAATCTTACGTAATTTATTAAAGCAAATCGAATCCAGAGACAAATTAATCAAGTGTCAAGAGAACAGAGGAGGAAAATTTACAAAATCTATTAAAATTCGCATTGGTTCAACTTTACGAGAGATTTTAACGGCCTTAATGAAAGAGAACCGATAAGTAATGGATGTTGAAATACTTTGTCTGCAGTCTGAATGCGCTATCAACATAACTTATATTCTCGGTTGGGGTTTTGTAATTTAAACGGTTCGAAATATTGTAGGGAAACGAAAAAAGTCATGAAGTACTGTAGCTGTATTTGTGAAGACTTGTGAGACCTTAGGTTTCAATGCAATTTTATTTATTTATATATTTCAGATGCCATTGAATCGATTTCAAGCAGTGCATATGGCGATTTCATCCATTTGAAAATTCGTCAAGATTTAATGTAAAGGCTTGACGTTTTTGTCAAAATTATGTCCGGTTTAACTGTACATTTTTTTAAGCTGGCTAATGAGCAGTCGTAATTTTAATTTGGTGACTATTGAGATGCTACAAATATGTGTTTCCTTTCCCCTAATGGGCCACCAGCTACTTACACATCGCACAAATCGCGCCAGTACAGCTGTCACTTTATACCGCGCGCCGATCACACTCTACTCCCTGTCACTTGACTCCGATACAATTTGAGCGAGAAGGAAAGTCGGTAGTGTCGTATGCAGGGCTGGTCGACTTATGGCTTTTCTAGGTCATACCTACTGGGGCTATAAAAAGTGAATCCCTACCGAATAAATTATTATTATTAAAAACCGAGAAAGACACTAAAAACAATTTTTTTTGGTTCTTCGTTCGTGCTCAGCAGGCTAAAAAACAAACTAACAATGATTATATTAAATTATTATTTATATGATGTAATTGTTGATATAAGTTTAATAAATATACTACTATGTAATATAAATATTTTTGTCTTTGAAGTGAATACTTTGTTTCTTAATTTTTTTTTCTTCAAAAGTGACTTTAAATTAATTTAATGGCCCATGGAGGTGGGAGGAGAAAGGGGGGCAGCGCATCTGTATAGTCTATATGCCGATGTCTATGGGCGTCGGTAGTCATGAAAATGGCTACAACTGCTCGTTTGCCCCCCTATACCATAAAAAAAAAAAAAAAAAAAAAAAAAAAATTTAATATTCAAGGTATAAAAGTTTGATGGTAGTAAATCACTGAAGTAACACAGCATCACAATACAAAAACAAAATGGCGCATTGGCGTTGTTTGATGTTTCATTAACTAAACAGTACCTACCTAACCTTCCTGTTCGCTTCTTGTTGATATAGTGGTTTTGCTGTTTCCTTGGTTTGTGGCTTTATGAGTTGCTTTTAGTCGTTTAACTAAGTGATTTCTAGGATAACATTGGTTTTATCCATAATATTTTGAAATATAGACTTTTACCGACAGAGAGATTTTTATAGTTATACGGTCTTATTCATAAAAATGCTTATCGAAGGTTTTAGTCATTCTTTAGTTAAAATGCT
>LUGF01053413.1:0-14803 GCA_001625245.1 Calycopis cecrops
TATTAACGTGAACTTCCCAAGTTAGGCATTCGTCAATGTGTAGTCCTAGGAATTTCGTGTTGTGTACCTGTTCCACTTGTGTTCCTAAATAGTTTATGTCCAGTGCAAAACGATTACTATATATGTTTCTAAAATTCATTACATTAGTTTTGTCAAGATTTATTAATAAATTATTTGTTGTTAGCCAGTTAACTATTTTGACCATCGCACCATTCATTTTATTTTCCATTACATCTTTATATTTACTTGTGACTATTACAGTACTGTCATCTGCAAAGAGAACCATCTCATGGTTTGTGCTCATAGGGAAGTCATTGAAATATGTTATAAAAAGCAGCGGCCCTAATACACTTCCTTGTGGCACACCAGTAATAATTTTCTTTGCGCTAGAAACATAACATTGTTTGGTTTTGTTCTTAAAATTTAGACGTGATATTTCTGTTGTTTGCGATCGGTCACTTAGGTATGACGTTATTAGCGACAAACAATTACCGCGTATCCCATAAGCAACTAACTTTTGTTCTAATATATCATGGTGGACATAGTCGAAAGCCTTTGTTAAGTCCATGTACATGGCACACACATACTCTTTTTTATCTAAATGTACCATTACTTTATTTAGAAATTTGTAAATGGCTACTTCAATAGATTTCCCTTTCCTAAAACCCGATTGTTCATCTGCCAAAATATTATTCTTTTCTAGATATTCGTTTAATTTATTGTAGATGATTTTTTCTATTATTTTTGAAAATATTGGAAGAAGTGAAATAGGGCGATAACTGTCTAAATTAAGTTTGTCACCTTTTTTAAACAACGGTTTCACAACAGATGTCTTGAGCTGACTGGGAAACATTCCAAATTCTATGCAAAGATTGTTAACCTTTTAAATCGTTTCATAATATAAAAAAAAAATCTTGAATCTCCATGAAATGTTTTTTTTTATTCTCCTGAAATATACATCTTAATTTCAACAACAAAGGTAACACTGTTCGTTTGTACCCTAGAGCTATAAATACGCTTGACAATCATTATGTAGTAAGCCTCAGTAGTTTGCAAGTATAAAAGTTTTCAAGATGAATCCAGGTGAAATTTACTGAGTACACAGTACCCGCCTACCAAACGTTAAATTCAAGGACCATTTCCCGTCTACCCGAGGCAATCCCTGCTAATGTCAGAGCTAAGACACGCAATTTCGATGCAAGTCCCTAATGAGTACACAATGCTTTGCATAATAAGGTCTTGTACACGATTAGGTTTTAAGGATGATGACTTTGTTGAAATACATGCGTTTAACCTGATAAGGACTCTACATTTATCACGTAAGGTCCAATTTGTGTAATTTACTTGAGTGGTTTCTAATTTGTATTCTCCATGGTTCCATAGGGGTGATGCTTTGTTGATAAAATAATGTTTCTGCTTACTATTTTTCAGATTTAATTCGTAGAGGAAACATACGAATAATGATGGGCTAGCTAGGATATGATATTGGTTTACATTGTATTAAAACTTAACGAATAAAATATTAACGTGTTTAACAGTATTTTATTACTTTATCTTACGCTCTCTCTTCTCTAAGGTATGTGTCGCGTTTTGTGTGGCTAGTTTCCCGATAACGAAACCCACAATTTTCCATAATAATATTAAATAATTATCTGCTTTCAAGAATTAAAATTGTAGTAACGATTGATTTTTACATTGTATAGTACTTTTATAAAACATTTAACATCACAAAAATTAACATCTCCTTCATAACCGATATTTTCAATGGGTAGGTACTTATAAAAAAACTGCTTTTGCTCTCTACATTCCCGACTGAGGCTTTACTTACACCCTCGCACATTGTCTACACAATTTCTTTTACGGCCAGCTCATGCGCCTTAATTAAAACTGCACTCGCACAAAACCGGCGAAGTTGCAATTAGGAACGAGACAGAAACACAATTAAGTCTCCAGGAAAAAGGCAGGTGGTTCAGGCAATCGCGTTTACTACGACGGCTAAAGGTGAAAAATTTTAAGTTCTACCACTTTATCAAATGGGGGAGTTAATGAGCACTGTCGTGTACGACACGGACTCTTAATTTACAGTAATTACTGCAGTCGCTAAATGACGGCTTCGCTTCTACTCCATAGTCACGCCAAAACTAATACATAAAATAGTCTCCTTTTATGTCTTACTGACAATTGAATATATTTAATGTTTTCAATGTTATCTCATATATTTTAAGTTTCAAAGGAAAATAATATATTTACTTATAGCGTTAAATAGCTATGCGATATTAAACAAGTAGCTACAAAATATGTACGTATTATTATTTATTCTTTAAAACTTAAATGACATTGGGCGTTTTTTACCCGATTTTTTAAAAGTCGCGAACATAATCCAAAACATTTTTAAATGATAGTGTTTACAATCATATTTAATATTGTGTAGTTATTTTGATTCAAAACAATGGGAAAATGGAAATAATTAGTAAAATGAAAATCATATTTTAAGTTAAAACTGTTACTAATTACTAAACATGACCGCTCAGTCAGTTAAAATATCACTCCGTGGTATTTTTGTAAAGCCAATCTGACTAAATCCGACAAGTTGATGTGCATGTTTCGTTCTCACTCTCGCCCAAGAGCAAAAGGAGAGCAGTTAAGCACAGTAGATGCAAATAAATCACGGCTAATTACTATGGTGTCGTTGGGTGGTTGAAACGATCAATGGTCGCTTTAAAAAGGACTTCAAGATATTCCGCCACGTTTATTTTAATGTAGCTTTCACAAATATGATGACTGATTTTAAAAGAGCTGCAGCTCTCATCAATGCTACTAATCGACCATATAGATATAACGCTCATGCCACACAGTTTATAAATATAATAAATGAGAACATAAATAGAGAAAATGAATTGGCTGATTACGTGATTCGAAACAACTTAAACAGACAAAGAGTCACATTCATGCCGCTAGATGCAAACGATCCCGAATTAGGAGATTTCCACAATTGACTTACGACGAGCTACTTTTATTTACCTTGGGAATATACCATATGAAACTGGCCAAATCTTATTGCCACGAACACATGCGGCCAAATAGAGTATATACAATGGAATTATACCATCGCAGAGAGTTGGTAGAAAATAAAATATTATAATACGAGGGAGAATACAGATTTGGATGCGGCAGAATAAAAGTTAAGAGAAAAATATGTTTTTTAATTATTTTTGATTCCTTTTTCCTCTTTAATTATTGCCCAAAAAATAAAAAAATACATTTATGATTATTTTTTAAATGTCCATTTTCTCCTTAATCCCACAACCCACAGATATGGGAACTATACTATTGTAAACTAGATTTAATTGCCTATCCACCGGACCTAATTTTGTTTTTGTTCGCCGTAGGTAAGTGTCCCATACAAAGATGCCCAATGTCCTTTATTGATTGTTTGCCATTTAATAAGGTACCAAATAGGTTAAAGTGAATAAAAATCAGCTATCAACCGCTCATACCACACTCACCCTGATTTCTTCATTACGACGATTGCATTAACAATTACTTATAAAAACGTGTGTTCACGCTAGAGCGTGACGGAGAATCTTTAATTAACAAGTGGGAGAGAGACGGACGATAGTACCTTCCCGAACTGCAATAGCCTTATATGGTAATGGGCATGTTTTTGCTTCGGGATGTATATTCGTCACTGTCCACGTTTCCGTTTGAACACAGCACAACACTGGTTCGCCAGCGAGCGGCCATTCTGTTTCCTGTTTTCGGCTCGCTTGCACCCCTGCATGTATGCTCCTGCGCAGACAGCTTTTAACAGTGTTTCCAGTGCTTATTGTGCTCAAGTTAATTTATTAATGCTGCTAAACCTATGCTTAAACTATCTTTGCTTGTCGGCTCAAATCAAACAATAGCTTATTATAAGTGTGGTGTTGTGTGTTCGAGAGACGCGGCACTTCGCTTGGACATCAGGTGAGTCAGCTTTCCCCATTACATCCTCAATTACTTTTATCCCATTTTCCCATATCCCTCTATTTCCGCTCTTCGTGGACGACTAGCATCGTCATCGTGTAATCAAAGGGACTGTCGAAAGAAATGAAAACTTAAAACTATCTTAAAATGTTAAATGTAACATATATCATACAAGTATTATTTTAAATATACGAGTGTGGCCTGTGAATGAATGTAATTGGAACCTTGTAATTGGATCAGGTAGTTATGCCCATGAAATAAATCCACTTAATTATTAAACAGATTATATTGTAAAAATATGCAAAAACTTATGATTCAGAGTGGGCAAGATCGTTGGTAATATCACAAAAGCCATGAATTAAATTAAAAATGAAATTTGATTGAAAAGGGAATTCAGTGTTGTGGCTGCAGCGGGAAGGCTCCAAGTGACAAGTGTTTAATAATGTACCGGACTGCCGCCTCCTGGCTCTTACTTCAGTGCAGCGGTTCCCAAAGTGTGCGCCGCAGTGTTTTGGGGTGCAAAAGTAAAGAGGGGCACTGCGGGTCGATCTCTATAATATATTCGCCAGTATCTTTCTGGGCGCTCACATCGATAAAAAAAATAGCCTCGCAAAACTTTTCGACGAAAATGACACATACGAGATTTTAATATTGTAGGTAGGTACTTTTAACTACTATTATGGTAGGAACCTATATCTTGCGACTGTTTATTTTTCAAATAGCTAGTTTGGGTAGGGTGCCGTGACAAATTATAAACTTGAAATCGCGCCGCGAGCTAAAAAATATTGGGAACCCCAGCTTTAGTGTATATGGTAATTAAAGACGCAGAAGTAATGGAAGGAGGAAAAACGTAATGCTACAATTTGTGCTTTATGAACAAAAGCAAACTCTTCTCGTAAACCACAAAATCAAAATCAAATCAAAATATTTTTATTCAAAATAGAATTTAAAAAATTGCTTTTTGAACGTCAAAAAATTTCATCTACCACCGGTTCAACCCTAGCCCTGTCCTGAGAAGAACCGGCGAAACAAACTCAGCGGGCCTCATTTATTTCTTCATTATACATTCTTAATTAATAATTAAATTATATAATAAAAATTAGAATTTACTTACATTTATTTTTGTATAGAAGTAGCCTGGGAGGAGGATACTATTCCCAAGGTGTGGTATCTGTCATAAAATCTATTACTTTGTAATATCCCTTACCACACAAGCGTTCCTTAACTACTTTTTTAAATTTGTTGATTGAGAGTTTTTGAACGTTTTCTGGGATCTTATTGAAGAGGCGTATACATTGACCCCTAAAGGAATTCTTTACTTTGCTCAGTCTATGAAATGGTACATCTAGTTTGTGCCTGTTCCTAGTATTTCTATCATGATTCTTCATTCATGATTCTTCTCATTGAATTCAATAATATTCTTTCGTACATGCAATACATACACACAATATTCGTAAATATCTTTTATATCTATTCTTAGCTTTGAACAGATCGATTTAGATCTTCGCATCCCTACTCATCGGTAGAGTGGAGCTCATGGTACGAGTATGTCATGAGTTTACTTTAAAGTTTATTCCCCGCGGACGTTCTGAACTATGTCTCTTCTCCAGATTTTCTCGCAAATATTCGAATTAAAATGATAAATAGTAAACATTATTGTAGGAAGTGGGTCGCGGCTTTAATAGTTGCTGAATATAATTGAAGAGCCGAGTTAAGTGGCGTCGTTACCGGGAACTTCCGGAGCGCTGTTTAACTCACCATTATGAATTCCACGTTAACATTCCTAGAATTTATATTTGAAAATAGCATTTATTATTCTAAGTCGGCTTATAGCGTCAGCGGATTGTCTTTGCATTCAATTGAAGAGCACTCTATTTTAAACTGTGGAGTTTGTTAATTATCAAATTAAAGTTTTTTTTAAAATACGCGAATTCTAGCTAATGACTTCCTACTTAGCGCGGCAAGAAAATAAATCAGAAATTAGCAATAAAGTAGATTAAATTGTTATGTCATGTGTAATGCTCCGGTATTGAAGTTAACTTTTTAACTTTTGCTGAGGTGTATGAATCTTATTCTGAAAACTGTAAAGAAGGGTGCTACCGAATCCCTGATGCATTAATATTCAGTGCGAATATTGACGGATTTGAACTTAAGCTTCACAAGGATGATAAGCATTAAACTGTGAAATTTTGTCATTCCTTATCCAGACTTGTTAATTTATCATAATATTAAATACTCCTATTAAGACTAGGTTCGAATCGAACGTCGTGCAATTTAATATAGAAATTGTCTATCGGTTCTTTAAATTTCAACAGTGCAAAAGTTTGATAAAAAACAGCTCAAAATTTTTTAAATGATGATGATGAAATCATTTTCATACCATTTATATTAACATCTTTTGTAATCACTTGTTTAGTTTATTATATAAATATTCCTATTAAAAAGAAGTTCGAACTTGAACTGATGAACTGATGGAAGTTTCCAAGTTTTGATAATAATTTATAATATAATATTGTATATTTGACTTGTAGGAACTTTGAAATGAATTTTATATATTTTATTTTGTATTGTTAAAAGTTCACGTACCTATTATAAGTTATTTTCAATATAGTTTGTTTTATTTACAGAAACTTAAATTTATTTCTGTACTAGCTTCCGCCCGCGGCTTCGCCCGCGTGGATTTCGGACTTCAAAAATTATTCAAAATTTTAACTTATTATGTTATTCTGATATGAAAGCTATATTAATGTAAATTATATTAATGTAAGTTTCATAAAAATCCGTCCAGTAGTTTCGGAGATGAGCCCGAAAAAACGGACAAACAGACAAACAAAAAAATTAAAAATCATAGAAAAGTGTTCTGTTACTATTTTAAAATCACCCCAAATTAGTTTTTTGTAAATATATTCAATGTACAGACACTAAAATTTTACTGTTTTATTATATGTATAGATACTTTACTGTGAGTTAAATTTTTTTTTGTTTCAATAATTGTTCTTTTAGGCCAAGTACGCAAATGAGCGTCCCAAGAACACCATACGAAATCAAAACAAGGTTTTTATTTTAGCACATAACATAAATAAACTAAATAATATATAGATTTTTGTCCATAAACATAAAGGAATGAATTCTAAGAAAATATATCAAAATTGTTTTGTTCTTTTTTTTTATTTTTGTTGAAATAAATAAAATATGATTAATTGGTTATTTTCGTACTTTCAGTTTCAGTTAATAAAATTGTACCAAAGTTTATAATAAAACTGGTTGGCCCCGCGGTTTCACCCGCGTAAATTTCTATCCCGTGGAATATAGAAAATCAACCCTTGGCATCCCGTCGGAACATTTTTAACGGGATAATAACTATCCTATGTGTTAATGCAAGTTTCCCTCTATGTGTGTGCCAAATGTCATGAAAAATAAAAATTGTTTTAGCAGTTTTTGCGTGAAGGAGTAACAAACAAACAAACATACAAACTTTAGAATTTATAATATTAGTAGGTTACTGTATCCCATTTTATTCAGCTATACAGTAATTGTGGATGACACTTATCATCATCATCTTCTTTATCAGTCGGACGTCCCCTGCTGGACATAGGCTTCCCCTACTAAATACTTGCCGGTTCCGTACCCGGCGGTTCTACGCCAACTTTAATGAAAAAAAAAATATCTATGAAACAAAATATTTCTTAGTATACACAGATCTGTCTGTGTGACCTGTTTTTATCAGGACTCATCTCCAAAATTACACAATATAATTTTAATGACATCTGGTAGGTACATAATATAATATGTAAGTTTAACCAACTACCAAATATATCAACTATATTACTAACCAAATATATCAACTATATTATTTCGATTCATTTTATTTATTATAATGAGGGGGCAGGATTGTATATACTATACAGATTATAGTTTAAATCTTCAATAATTCTATACTGTAAATAAACGCGAGTATGGGCTAGATGAGGTCTAACACGATTTGAGAGCAAATTGCTGCGAAATCAAACTCCTCCATCTACAATAATTTACATCAGATGGGAATTCCTATTACACTGTCAGCATCATTGGCCTGTTGGTTGAATTTTTTCGTTAGTGCAATAATTTAAAGAAGAAATTGAAGGTCGATTGTATATTACTTTCCCTTTCTTTCTTTCCTTTGCAATAGGCTCCGGATCGCCAAAAATCATCATTTTTTGCCGGTCAAATGAGGGTGAGAAGTACCTCCAAGGTCGTGCTGACGTAAGCAGCAATGCATTAAATAACATCGACATCACAGATAAGATACACGAATACTGGATGGACGGATTCAATCCCGACTCTAGCTGCACTGTTGAACTAACTGATAACCATCGGAGAGTATTGCTGGGAATTACGTTTGCATTGGAATCAGTCAAATATAACAGTTTTATGTTCAAAATAAGATTGGGTCGTTTAAGATTATGGCGGTAAGATGAAATATTGTATAAATAATCAGCCGTTCCTCTTATTGATGCGTTGGATGCCAACTGGTGAATATAGGCCGTCCCTGTATATTGTCTGGACAACCGTCCGATGCAGCCTCCATCTAACGGACCGACAACATACGTCAGACTTCTTGCTGGTACGCAGACACCACACTAAAACTTTTCTGCACGACCGGTGATCAGTTGTTCCTGCTATGTACTCAGGCCACATCCTGCAGCGATCTTTTGTTATCAATCATATAGGTCGTTTACCTCCGTACGGTACGGTACGCTCGTTTACGAGTACATACATACGGTGATATCGATATCATGATTGTATTATAATCTTATATTCGCAGGCGCTTCCTGTACAGAAATGACTAGTTTGGACTTTGGAGTAATATGTCAAAGGTGATCTTGTTATTAAATTGTTTTCAAGCCCGTAGGGCCATCCTTGTTACTAAGTTTCTAGGAAGTGCCTGTGTTGAAGTTATGAAATGTTACAAAGTTTGAAATTTAATAATTGACCTGATTTTTAATTGATTAAATACCAAGTTCCTTTACAATGAACTAGTTTAAAAACTAGTTTTTATTTTAGACTTTTCAAAATATGTCAAGAAAATGGAATTACCTCTGAATAAGAAATCTCGCCTGAATAGGAAAATACCTTTTACTCTCGCAATATCGATAGAATATACTTGAAATTATTGAAATAATTTTTTTTCAGAGAACCATTTCTATAAATTTATTGGTATTAAACCTTTATAGATGAGCTCATGTATTAAATTTTCTGATCTGTGTAATAGGACACAGATCAATTAAAATAATGGAGCCAGTAGTGATTACTTTATTAATTACACACCCTCCAATTACACGGTCGATGTTCTGAATGATTGATTACCGGTGATCGTCTCAAATTACTACAATTGATTATCTGTTGTAGTATTTGATTAATTAATAAACTTCTAATTGAAATTAATTGTCGCAGATTAATATTAAGGACGGTATAGGAAAAAACTGCTGGCCGCGTGTTGCTGACCGCTGGTTTAGACAGATGAAAATAATGGAATTCAAACTGAAAACAAATTGCAACTGGAGTTTGTTCATTATGAAGGAACATAATTCGAAAGAGAAAGGTTACAAACAATAACGAACTAAATACAGACGTATAGAACATTATAAGGCGTATTTCCTGCAGTGCAATACATGAAGTATAAAAAGGGAATGAGGTTAATGAGAAGTCTTGGAAATGGGAACTCGCACTCAGCCAATAGCATTCAGATCCCAACTCGGACAATCGAAAGAAATAATTCAGATATGTCTTAATAGTTGGTTGTTATTAGCAATGACTCTCTGCGATCGTATTTAACTTTCCTTTGAAACGAGAGGCGATTTCATTTGAGGATTTCTTGGCCCTGGAGCCTTCGGAGGCTTGAATTAAAACAGATCTATTACGTAACATTGGCTCGCGAAGGACTTTAAAGTTTTCTTTTGAACCTTTTCGAACATTATATTTGAAATCGTATTTCTGTAACTTTTTTATTTGGGGGTTTTATATGGGATAACTTGACAAGATGTTAGATGGGCCGGTAAGGTTCTACGAGAAGAGTGGACGCCGCATTTAGGAGGCGAAGAAATTTAGGAATGAAGATATGGGCAGACCTCCATCTGACGGTAAGACAACCTCCAAGCAGTAGCCGTTCCAGATTGGATTATAGTGGCAAGAAAACGTCTAGGAATTGATTGAGAGAAAGCTTATATTATTTTTTACTAGACTGTAAACCATACAAACATCTGTAACGCAAAGATTTAATTAACCGTCTTTAGATATCCATCTGTCACTTGTTTTCTCAACAAAATTAAAAGATATACGAGTATATTGGTATGTCTTACAGAGTGATGACTCTCAGAAACCGTTTCCTGTCAATATCCCCGCCCATCCGTCTTTAAGTCGCCCATTGTGAAGTTCTGCGCCTTTGCGTCCTGACAGATATAATTAAAAAACCAATTTGAGCTTCGTACTTTTCTTTTTAGGTAGCTTAGGCTAGTTTAGGCGTTATGTTATTATATAACTTATTATCTATATAATAAAGATAAAGAAAACGAGTCGTAGCCTAAATGAAATAAAATATTTTTTTTTTGTTCAGTCTATGTTGTCCCACTGCTGGGCAAAGGCCTCCCCCAAACTTCGCCAACCATCCCGGTCTTTTGACTTCTCCCACCAGCTTTTGTCGAAGGCATCGAGGTCGTCCCGCCAACGTTTCCTCGGCCGTCCTCTGCGTCTCGCTCCGTCCGGGGCCCACTGAGATGTTATGTGGGCCCACTTCTCGGCGTTCATCCTCGACACATGACCAGCCCACTCCCACTTCAGCCGGGCGGTCTTATTGCCGACGTCTGCGATGGGGGTCGTTGAGCGTAGCGTCGTATTCCGCACCCGGTCGACGCGTTTGACGCCGAGGATGCTACGCTCCATTGCCCTCTGACAAATCTTGAGCTTGGACTTCTGGAGCTCGGTCAACGACCATGTCTGCGCACCGTTGGTTAGGACGGGCAGGATACACATGTCAACGAGTTTGCGTTTTAATGACATAGGAAGGTCGCCCTTCATGTACGCTTTCATAGACCAGTAGCTCTTCCAGGAATGGTCGATACGGCGGCTGATTTCTCGGTCGTGCCTGTTTTCGAAGCTTGCTATCTGGCCCAGGTAGATATACTCTATATAGATATACTACTATATGAAATATATTTTAACTAACATCCCTAACATCACCAACATCCCCAAGCTAACATCCCCAAATAATCCATAGGTACTATTTTCTCCGTGGCTAATAAATAAAACATGCGGCCGGGACCATGAAATATGTGGTTAAAATCTTCCGTAAAGTAGGTATCTACAGGTCAACCTGTAAATGGAATTGAAAGGAATTACATTAAACATGCTGTAGAGCCAAGAAACAGAATAATGTAATGATATGTTGGTAGGATAATATGGTGACGCATGGGAGAGTTTTAGTCCAAATCTTATTATATATCTAAAACATTTGCTCTTATATATTTTGTATCTATGATGTTAGGATGTCGATTCCTATGTTCAGTAAATATACAAATCTGTATACGCAGGTGAGTTGTGTGGTTTGTGAGCTTTTGAAACCTTTTGAAAGAGAGGAGGGAAGGACAGTAAGAAGTCTGCAAAAAACTATAAGCATCTCTAGTCATCAAAATATTCATACTGTCATTTTGCTCCTTATAATATAATGACAACGACTTTCCAACGTTGCGTATTTCCAGATTCAAATGGCAGCTCAATCAAAACAATATTTCCTGTATCACTGTGTCGTGGCACTCTACTCAAGTGTTTACTGCTCGTCACAGCGGACCTTTGATTTCACATACGTCATTCACAACCGCTTTGATAAACGCCGCAGGACTTGTATGACGGCTTCGTGAAACTCGATTACTCTTGCACTGTAGTGATTATTTGATTAAGGCTATTGATGAGCACATCAAAAACATTGTCACTAGTACGCAGACATTAGTTTATCTTGAAACTAGCATATATTGTTACCACATAGTACCTATAATTTTTCGATTGTTAGAATGTGATAATATCTAAAAAAAACGGAAGGCCGGCAAGCACCGTGTGGGGTTATCATGAGCTGGGACACCTCTTCAGAGATCCGCGAAGGACCGGAACTCTGTCCCATTCAAGGTGTAGGTACCCCTAGAATGGTCACTGCATTCTCCGCCTAGAACCCAATTTTGTGGACACAGAAACCCTTTACAGGATAGAACAAGGTAGGGAGGACTCACCGAAACACGTGCTGCGCTGATCAGAGGGTCTTCCTTCAGGACCACACTATCACCTGTCACAGCCGGCTGTCTAGGTAGGTAATCTTCTCGCGTATTAGGTTGACTAGCGGTCAGTTATACCATTAAGGGTCTTTTTTAGCGAATTTGCATGTGCAGCGTACGCGCGACGATCTTACACACACGCCATCTTTTTTTAATACTCGACGTCACACATTGATGCGCCAATCAGGGCTTAGCGCTGCTCACACGTCAGTGACCAATGGGAAAGGATAAAGGATTTTAGCGGGAGTATCGTACACACCGTAAAGCTTGACCTTGTCACCGTCTGTTCCGTGTGCTCGCGATGGCGCGGGACAAGCATGCCCGACCTAAGCATTTGCTTGTCTTCACTCCACCGGTCGATCCGTGTTTGTTATATACAAGCGAAAAGGATCCTCGGTCGTGCAGACAAAATTGAGATATAATATAATAATATAACATAATACAATTCTAAATTCAATAAAAGTATGCAAAGTGAACGCAAAAGTGGACGTTAAAAGTAATCTTCGAAAAGCTTGTAAGAATCGTTTCTTTGGTGATTTGATACCAAAGTTGACAGTATAAAGAATAAGAAACATTTCATATCAAGTAGATATTTTAAAATCTTTATTATCTTTGTTCTAAGTGGCGCCAGAAGGCGAGGAGCCCAGGAAAGCTCTTTGTTAGGACCTGTGAACGTTTTTATGTGAAATATTATTGCGTCTTACGTTTTTTGTATGTTTTAGTTTATAATGGTATGAATTTACTATAGCTGTTATCACAAAGTATAAATAAGTTTAAAACATATGTGTGACATAAGGTGGAAACAAAAAATCCTTTAAAATGATACAGAAAATATATTATGTTTACTCTTGAATTAAATTACTATTGAAATAAAGAATATTCAACCAATATTAGCATTGAAAAAGATACCACTCTGAGAACATATACGATACTTAAATTTTGCCTACAAACGCTCAATAAATAATTGTCTTTCATAACTTACATTTCTGGTGAATATTTTATCAAAAATAGACCCTGCTTTTTATTCATAAGGTAAAGGTTTCGCTTGAGAAACAAATTCTAACACGTTTTATTTTCAAGGCCCCAGTAAAACTGTGTGTGATGAAAAATTTTTGGAACATTTACCGAATTTTTGTAAAAGATGGAGACAGTATAGAAGAAAGGTTAACTAATTTCCATATTTTGTAGAAATAAATTTGTAAACCAGGTCAGTACGGTCGTGAACACATCTCTTTTTTACTTATAGTAATATTAATGGCATTGCAGGTGATATTTGTATGATTTTTCCTAGACTCTCTGCGAGGTTATTTTAATAGGGGGGCAAGTCAAGTTTTCATTTCGAACTCTTGCTGTTATATTTTCATAAATTATAAAAAGACTAGCTGTGCCCCGCGGTTTCACCCGCATTTAATTTCTAAGAAATCCATATAAACTGCAACACCCTATTTCACCCCTTAGGGGTTGAATTTCTAAAAATCCTTAGCGGATGCCTACGTCATAACAACTAACTGCATGCCAAATTTCAGCTTGATCCGTCCAGTAGTTTATGCTGTGCGTTGATAGCTGGCTATGTCACGTTTGAGTTTTATATATATAAGAAGATACATTAGATTGGTATGACACAAAAACGATCGCAGGAGGCGAGTACAAAGTTTTTAAATTTACTTGAGTAATTAGAAAAAAAAAATTAAACAGATTAAGTAATATTACTATAACTACGTATTTTTTACTCTTTATAACATACATATTGTATCTAAAGTCAAAAAAGATAAAATACGTAAAGGACGTAACCTCGATAAAGCATAAAAGTGTTACACTGAATGTTAATAGGCAAATAAACAGACATTATATTTTCCATTTTTTGTCTTTTGAATACCAATAAGTACAGCGAATTATTATTGACCACTTCTTCATGGTACATTCGTCAAATGATACAAAACCGGAATACTCGTATGTAATGAGTGCTCTATAGTCCGTACGAGGAAATGTCTACTTCACGGAGTTCCGCAGCGATACATTAGTGGAGTGATGCTCCTACGTACAGCCCTCTTTACGGCAATTAAATTTATCATAATATTATATTTATACTAGTCCCGGCATTTACGAGGATATACTTAATGAGTCTCAATATGATGAGGTTGGGTATTTTTTTTACATTTGGAATTATTGCTTTATGACGAATGAGATACATTAAAATATAATTTTAGTTACTTGGCAGATTTAGGCACCTAAGCATTTCTAGTACATTTATAAACATATAGCTCGTTGCCGTGAAAAATAAATAAATTGATATACGGAATCAGTGCTGCTTCATGGGCAGCAACATGCTGAGTCGGAACCAAATAATAGCACACATGATATAACATGAATATTTTTTCATAATTTCAGCTTATAATAATAATTTCAGCAATATATATATACAGTATATAACAAAAACCCTGTTGTTCCCTTTAAGGGAACGTACATATACGTATAGGTATATCAATAGTGAAAATAATAATTCGATAACATCAAGTATTGGGCAATTATCAATTAAAATCAAA
>LUGF01053413.1:26625-39713 GCA_001625245.1 Calycopis cecrops
GTGCCGGTGAATTGCAACGTCAACTGTGTGTTATGACGTCGCGTCAGAGTGAACTGACCAATGGGTGCGTTTCGATGGATAATTCTAGAATGAACTATGGTTATCTCTCTCCCACTCATTGCCTATGAGTTTTCCGTCACGATCTAGCGTGAACAATAACCTTTAACGAGAAAAGACAGATTTTTCTTGGTGGTTTTGGTTTTACTTTACTAATTTTACTATAGTAAGAGGTAGTGTCACACTGCATGCTTGCATGTAGCCGCATCGGGCCGGCACAACCGGGGAGGTACCGCTCGCTTACGTGAGTCCGGCGTAAAGTGTGTAAGTAGCCGGTGGCCCATTGGAGGTGGGAGAAGAAAGGAGGGCAGCGCATCCGTAAAGCCTCTATACAGGAGTCGGTAATTAAGAAAATGGTTTCGACTGGTCGTTTGATCTTCTATACAATAGAAAAAATATCTTAAATAAAATAAACACTTACTCAACAGTAAAATATTTTTGTTGTAATTATAAATTTATAGTTTAAGTTTAATTATTACTTAATAAAAGATTAATTTAATAAAGAAAATTAGCTTAGTAAAATAAATTTATAATCTGTTTCTATTATTTAATACAGTAATAATAAAAGCAGATTATTCAAATTATACAAGTTATTTTTTATTTGAAAAGCACATAGCCAAGCCTCTATTCTCATATGAGGCAAGTATCCCTCGAAGTAATTTTAAATTTAGGCTACTATCCGTCATAGTAGGCAACTATCCCATTCTTTAGAGGTCCAGTAAAACAGGATTTACTCAAAATTCATAATATTTACATGTTAAAAAATAGTCTACAATGAAAGACTAATAAACTATCTATACGTATATAATTAGAATAAAAAAATAACTATTACCCATTTTCAATAAAAGAGCATTTTTTAAAAGTGCGGCATCTATCCGGGTTTTACCCTATAATATAAGGAGGGATATAATAAAGAGAGGGAGATATGTCGACATGATACAATAGCGTAGCTCTGATGTTATAATAAATACCACTTATAAAGACTTTGTTCCCTTAGTTCATTGCCAGCTACAGACAGAATAAAAGAAGTCACCCTCATCAACGTCAACTAAATTAGTGTCAGGATCGATCCAGCTTCAGGGACTATCTATTGTAAACAATTGTCTCTATTTTAATTAGTGATAGTGATTAGATTGCGAGGCAATGGTCTAACATCAAAGCCTTGTGACTTTTGATTGGTCATTTGCCATTGTCCTGTAGGTTTTCTATAGATTTTATCTCTTGGTACAAAATAAGGTAAAATTTAAAGGCACTCTTGGTAATTGATTAAATTTACGAACATTTTAATTAGTAATCTGGATAGTAAGAGTTGGAGATCCAAGCCACCTGAGTTCACGCACGCATTTTGCTCTCCTTCCCAAGTTTTAAAGTACTCTACTCACCAAACATTATACAGTATACTTATAAATTGTTTTTGTTTTGCGGAGGCTGAATAGGCATTTCGTATGGACATTGTATTTATTATTATTATTTTTATTAAAATAAAGTATAGATGTTGAATAAAATTTATATCCTACCAATATTATAAATGAAAGTTTGTGTTTTTTTTTGTTTGTTTGTTTGTTACTCCTTCACGCAAAAACTACTGAACTGATTTAAATGAAATTTGGCACACATTAAGGGGGTAACTTCGATTAACACATAGCATAGTTATTATCACGAAAAAATGATCTTATGGGATGCTGTGTGATTGTGATGATTTTCTATTTTCCACGCGATCGAAATTTACGCGGGTGAAACCGCTGGGCGCAGACTTAAGTATGAATGTACCTATTAGACAATTGCACGTCCCAATGACAGAATACGTTGGAAAGAACCTACAATTTTTATCATCTTATTTTGTACACATATTTGAGAAAATAAAATTTGATATGATTTGATTTAGGGATTATTCAAATACAATTGGTATAAAAATAACATAATTTTTAATCCTAGAGTCAATAATAAAAGGCAAAGGAATAAAATATGGATATGAAGATTTATAAAGAAAAACTTTTGTAATAATATGAAAGCTATACTCGAGCGCTCGTACCCTGTAGCTAGTGTAGTTAATGATGTACCGCCGAGCGAGCCCCCGGGGTGAACTTTAGGGATGAATTCAAGTGATTTAACTAACGCGCTTGTTTATAAGTAACTTTGGATTAATTTAACGAGAAGAAAATTTACTTGTATTTATTTATTACATGAATTAAATGACAGGTGATACTAAGAAATTAGGCATCCACAGCAAAATAGATTGCGGATGCACAATATTTGCAAGATACAATGCGACGAAATAACATTGATTATATTTTATTATATCAACCCGTCTTTACATTCATTATAAAAGGTCTATAAAAAGACTTTTGTAAGAAGTAGCCTTGCAGCTTTACATATCAATTGGGGCGGCACGACCGGGTGCCTCACTCTTACTCGATACATGTGGGAGAGTGAGAGCTGTGCTTTTACGTTTCATACTGTGTGAGTTTCCAGTGGCCCATGGAGGAAGAAGATGGAAGGATGGCAACGTATCTCCATATCCTTCCTTAACGTCGACTTCTACAGACACCCGGTCTGAGGAAGTCGACTCCTACTCCTCGTTTGCACCCCTTTAAGTTATAAAAAAGATGAAGCGCAATTAAACTGTAATTACGATAAATACGAACGTAAGCACAAAAGTTTAAAACTGCTGTATTCCTCGAGAACTACAACAAAACATAACTCCTGGGACATAGTTACATCATATTTGTTTATGAATTAACATTTGTTTACAGTTGGAGGCACAAACTTCGTCAATTAAGACGAACAATAGTTCCTACCGAACACTACCGCCGTGTATTAACATAATTGAAAATTAACTCGATACATTCATCATTAAGTTAAATTATATGGCGAAAAGCTAAGTCTTTGGGGCACAGAAAAACAAAGGCTGAAAAAAAATTGTGGGCCTAACAGCAGCTTTACACTTGGTACTCCCTTCTGACAATACTGTAGTATGGAGTTTCCATGCTACAAATGAAACCTCTATGTTTGACATATTTTTCTATTAAGAAAAATATGTTTAAATTCAAACAAGAAGGGAAATTTTCTTGTTTGACAAGATGCTAGATTTTTGGAGAACACATTCAGATATAACGGGGAATGGATGTATGAAAGAGTTTCGGCCACGGGCCGAAAAGAGCAATGTACATAATCTAAAATAGGCTTATAAATATAAATGTAAGTAGTAAGATACTGCACAATAAAAACTTAATTGCTATTTATTAAAAGTGTTTATATTTTCCTACTTTCAGCCAGATGGCATAGAAGTAGCTAGGTAGTATTCAATTAGGATTCAGTTAGGGTTATCAGATATTTTTAGGTAACACTGCAAAGGGACAGAGCTACGCCAAAACCACACCCGTCCCAGCAGTTGCCCTCTCTCAGATATGTGCATGTCGTAGTCAAAACTGGAATTTCTTTAAGTCGATTAGAGGTCACTTGCCTGGTCCACTGAATTCTTCAATTGATGTGATCACGATGAATACAACTTTGACTTTGTGTTCCATTCGCAAGACATAAATTGACGAGTCAGGCTAAGGAATAAGATCGAATATAAACATAATTCCAATTTCTAAGACTAATATTTCGAATGAAGTGAAAGTTGCTAGAAAACTTTTCGAGTTAGGTTAGGTAAGTAGCTTTGTGATGTTATAATGTATAATTAGTAGATACTCTAGGATGATAAATGTTTTTTTTTATTTGTTTGCATAAACAAAACCCCACAGCCTTTTTTTGGAGGTTTTTGGCCATGGGAAGTTGGATCTTAATAATGGGTAAAGGAAATTCCACTTCGAATTTGGAAATTAGCATTTACGGATTTTTTTTTTGTTACCCTAAGGTCCAGCCACTTCATTCTTGAGAAGGTTTTGTATGTATGTCTACAGTGATTTCCTCCATTAAGTAGGTGAGTGTCGATGGTTAAATTGTATAATTTTTAGCTGACAGGTCATCTAAAAGCTTGTATGAAGGAGGGGGGTGATGTGACAGAGGGACCTCCTTGCCACAATGAGTATACTTTCTTATGAAAGGAAGCATATTCATTTAAATTTTAAATATTAGAATGTGTCGCTTTTGACACGTTCAATAAATTTTCATTATTACGCTTGGGGTCTCGTGAAGAAAAAGATGGGGTTTGAGCAAAAGATGATGAATATGAGTTAGCCTAGGTCTTAAATAATTTTAATGTGAATTGTAATTCGGGAATGAGTAAATAAAGTATATTCATAAAGTTTCGAAAATCTTTTATTAAGCCAGCTGGCAACAGTATAGCATAGGCAGTCAATCTTCATATATAGTTAGTCTACGTAGATAGGTAGTAAGATTACAAATAGGTGACCCTGCGTAGCTGGACGCTACGCCCCGACGAAGTATCCAGCCCAGGTGCCACAATACTCTTTCTGACGATATTCTATGACTCTTTCTGAGAATATTCGTAAGGCCTCTCAATATGTCAAATCCGAATGTATTGTCGATATAAATAAATTCATCAATTATATGTATAGAAAGATTTTGGCTCAAAGTACATTTACCTGCAATTTGATGCGTCTTTGGAAAGTGTTAGGTATAGGTCGAATAACGTTATCGAAGGTTAACATAAATAAATATATCAATCAAAATACTGTTACCGTGATGCGTTTACTAAATGTAATGCAGAATTTTCACAATTCGAATGCATTGCCTAAATAACGAAAACGAGCAGACATCAATAATAGTGAATATTCTATTGCAATTTCTGAACCAAGCAATTACATTAGGCCAAACATTACAAAAATAAACGAAAGTAATTTTGCATAATATAATATATTAAAAATATCCAATACAGCTGGTGTTGTGAAAATATAATATGTGACTTCAGAGAAATTACTTATTTCCTCTTCCTATGCCTGTATAGTAAATATAAACGCCTTTACAACCGGATTTCCTTTCTTTTCTAGCTTCTCCATTACACAGATAAATATTTTATTGCGTTCCCGAGGAACTGCGAACACATATTACTTGTACGAGTATACGAGATGTTGCTATGTACAGTCAACATCAAAGGTCGTTATAGAGATCCAATTTTTCAAAACATTTGTATTATAGAGTTGTCTTGTTGTCAGAGATGTTTCAACTGAATGCAATAACTGGATCTCTGTAGAGACATTTTCGAAGTACCTACAGCATAACACGAATACTTTGCTAAAAATGCAATGAGAATAAATTTAAATTGTGTTACCATTAGCCACACTGTATGCTTGCATGCAGCCGAATTGAGCCGGCACTACCGGGGAGGTACCTCTCGCTTACACGAGTAAAGTGACAGCTGTGCTGTCACGTTTCGTGCGGTGTGTAAGTAGCCAGTGGCCCATGGAGGTGAGAGGAGGAAGAAGGGTAACACATCTGTGTAACATCTATGCAGATGTCTATGGGCGTCGGTAGTCATGAAAATGACTCTGACTGCTCGTTTTCCCCCCTATTGCATAAAAAAATACCGTCCTTAGTTTTAGCAGTGATGATCGTCAAAATATTTTGTAATTAATAGTATGTACTCGTGATAAATCTATGACAATTCAAATTAATTATTATTTGACATTTACAATACAATTTAAATAATTGTTATTAAAGAGAGGAATAATGATAGAAACAAGCTAGCCTTATAATTAATTAGATTTAACAAAGTAAGTAATTATTTTCAGAGGAATCATAATATAAACACCTAATATCCATTTGGGGTACCCACATTTTCCGGGATAACACAAACTATATTTTTATTCCACACGTACGAATAATAATTATTAATGCTAAATCTTCTAAACAATTCTACTTATAATATTATACATGCGAAAGTTTGTATGTTTTTTTGTTCCTTCACGCCAAAACTGCTAAACCGATTTTCATGAAATTTGGCGCACACGTAGAACTTGGATATAACAAATAGGATATTTTTATACCGAAAAAATGATCCTAGTGGATGCTATGGGTTAATTTTCTATTTTCAACGGGATCAAAATTTACGCGGATGAAAAATTAATATTTAAAATCAATATATTATCTAGCAAAATATATCGCTGATTTATACGGCTCTTTTTTTCAGAAAAAATATCGATATTTTGATAGGTCGTTATAGAAATATATTATCATCAAAATGTATCATAGATTTATGTAAGTGCACATTATCGTATAAGTTAACGTTATAAAGAAGAAGAAGAAGAAGAAATATACTTTATTGTGCACACAAATATAAAGCTATTTTTTTAAGTTCTCTTTTTCATATAAACATTTGAGTTTATGAGATACATATCGGATAACGATAGATTTTGATTATATATCTTTTTGATTTTAACAAAGACCATTGTTGATGTTTGAAAAATATATATCTAGTCTATACATTACTATCAGTGTTAATATATTATGTAGATATAGTGTACATGATCATAAATAAACCTTTAGCAAGTTCTTAGGAATATATAGCTAACATACTAAACAACAATTTATATAATTTTGTTTTATTAATTTAAAAGCTTATATAATATATTATTATATTTAAAATAAATACTAATACAATGATTTCCTTGGATGTTATAAAAATTCGCTTGTAAAGTAAGGTACAACCTGTTTGAAACTTGCGCTTTTGTACATATTATTATGCTTGCAAATGTTACGAAAGTCTGTTAACAAATAATTTCTAACAATAAAAATAAATAAAAAATTATGTTTTTTTTGTCGTAAATATGGAATAAAAAAGTTTTTTGTAAGAGGTAGTAGCCACGCTGCATGCATATAGCCGAATTGGGACGGCACGACCGGGGTACTTATCGCTTACTCGATAGCGGCGTAAAGTTACAGCTATGCTGTAGCGTTTCGTGCGGTGTATAAGTAGCCAGTGAGTGGCCCATGGAAGTGGAAGGAGGCAGGAGAGCAGCTCATCTGTGTAACATCTATGCAGATGTCAATAGGCGTCGGCTACGGTAGTTATTAAAATGGCTCCCATTGCTCGTTTGACCCCTTATAAGAAATTTTTAAAAAAAGATCAAAAAAGTTGTTGTCTATGACGTTATTCCCAAGGCTTTTTCGTGTTTTAAAATTAATTTCATCTTCATAAGTAAGTAATTTCTTAAGCAAACGCAATCTGAAATGACAAACAGATGTAGTTCTACGAGGTTACTAATGCTGCAGATAAATCTAATAATAATAGAGAGGGCTAACATTATTTACTTTTATTGCAAGCCAGTACTTTACGACCAAAACATGAAGATGCTATTACTTTTATGATGCTACTTTCTGTTATATACGACAAAACTTCTAAAGCAATAATGATTACTTTTTGTTAAACATTATTGATGAGATTAAACTTAAATTACAACAATGTTCTTAAAAAAAACCCCAACGTTTCGGGTTCTTGTCAGATGTAGGAAATGGATTTAAAATCATTAAAAAAAATTCATTCAACTTCGTACGTTTAATATAGAATATAGATTAACTTCGTAAACACATTGAACAAGTTACATTGATTAATTAATTATTATTTACTAGCTGTTACCCGCGGCTTCTCTCGCGTTTTTCGCATTTACACATTTTCGCAGTAATTATAATTTATTAAGAAAATAAAAATAATATTTCCACATTAAGCAACAAATCTCTTATTTAGAAATCTGACGTTTCTTTTTAACATTTGACAAAAGCAATTTTATTTGATTACTAAGGACGTACGTCGTACTGTTTTGCGCCTATAATAATGCCATCAATAGCGCTTATTTTATTGATTTAATGGAAATGTACTTTCCCATGGATGTTTAGTCATGTTATATACCTATACCTTTCGTTGGCACGGAACCCTTTGAAGGAAGGAAGTTTTTCTTGCCTTTTTTTGTGTAGCGAATGTGACATTTTTATTTTCAAATTTAATAAGGGATCATTCATTAGATAACAAATGCATTCAATTGTTATTTATTAGCAGCTAGGACGTATGCAAATCTTACGTCCGTGTGAGTAATCTATTTAGGTAAATGATAGTATTTAAGGCCAGGTTTCGAGACCTATACCTTTGTTTATGTTAGTAAATAATTAAATCCTAACATCTAAAAATTATTCACTTTGTTATGTATATTATCGCCACTTTAATGCAAGCTAAAACCGTTACCATTATAAAGACATGAAGGAATCTGCTCAGTAAATTTTTATATCTTCACATCTGAACGAGCGATACGTATTTACGTCGGCGGGAGTTTTATGCGAAACCTTATAACATCGCCGCTTAGACGTCTAGCGGTATGTATACGGGTATATACGGGGGTAAACATAAAACGCACTTCAGACACGCATATTTGGCAGATTTTACTTGCATTAACATCATTTGTATTTATATTATTGTAAGAGTCTAAAAGTGTTCGTTTACTCCCTTATACACACCTCTAGCTACACCACTGATGAGATGCAGCGGAATATTACAAGTTGGTCGTAACATACATACAGTGATGTTCCAGATAAAACTATTTACGGAAGCAGCCACGCCAGAAACTAATAACTGAATTTGAACTCCGCGATCGGTGAGTTTCTGTGAGTCTAAACTTCGATCCAATCGGAAGACGCGACGATAGCGCTGCATATTATTCTAAATAATATCGTTCACCTCGATTTTCAACTTCACCGTCTATCTCTACAGAGACTAGCCAGCACATCTGGCATGTAGTGCACAAATGTGTGCGCAGGCCAAAGTGCCTTTCTCTTTTCTCTTATCTTCATATTCCGATGGGGAAGGCTGCCCAACACATCGAGACTTTCCACAGCTATAAGGACTGAGACCTTATCGAGACTTATATAACCATTTGGTATACTAGCTACTCTACAATATCTGTATACATTAGCGATACTGACTGTCGGGAGGTCGAAACAAACCCTAACTACCCAAATAGTATGTGCCTTATACGGTTTTCGCATTACTAAATACACAGTGAACAAAACTAACTTGTAAGACTTTATACAACACGTATTAACACAACGCGCTAGGGATTTTAGAAACAACACAAAATAGCCATTTGTGGTTTTTTCCAACCATAGTATGTATCATACTTGATGAGGTTAGTTGAGAAAAACGGGGATGTCTGATGATGTGCACAAAATTAACATAGTTGAAATCTATATTGTTAAAAAGTAAACATCTTCTCCGTAGACAAATATTTGAAAGGTGCCTTCGGCTACGCAGAAGACAAATGTTATAACGGTTCAAAAACTTGATTCTAACAAAATGTTTCATCATTCATTCATCACTCGTAATTACATGCAAAATATTTGTGGAAAAGTGTGAAAATTTATCAGGCTTATAACATATGATATAATATATTAGTTTTTTAACATTACGGTTATTATTTATAACTTAAATTAAAAAGTACGTTTAATCGCCTACATAGAATATTGAATCAAAACATCAAAAGCTGCAAAAAAAAATAATATAATAAAGAATCAACTCAAATCAAGTATGAGAAGTCATGTATTTACATATAACCTTGATAAGTACATAAGATATCCTTGATAAGTACATGTTATAATAATAATAACAATAATCAATTAGAATGGCAAGTCTGATTTGCTCAAAGTTATAAGTGGCGAGTTACCATTCTTATACTTATAGAAGTCTTTTGTTTTCTCAACTAGCTCACTGGGCGACGGAAGTTAAGTATGCTCGCGAAGTTTTATTGCGGAAAAAGTCATTAGAGATTTATGGCCCGAGATCGAATAAATATTGTTATTGTAGACTGCAGCCAACTACGTCTAAATGACTTGAAGTTTGTTTTGCAGCAGATTCAATTCTCATTATCATCCAGATTCATCTTCATTGTCATCAAATACAGCTACCTTAACATCACTGCTGAACTTGTTACCCTTTAAATGGCCATCAAGACGCCCGACACCAAATCAGGCCGCATACTGCATGAATAAGATAAATATATATTTTATAGATGATTGATGTTTTTTGATTATTTAATATAATGACTAATGTAAAATGTAATCTTTTGTAATATATGCTACCGACGCTTATATGAGAAGTAACCTGATTTTGAGGTCACGCATATCATATTTTGATTTTAAAGTTTTTTTTATAGCCTAGGGGGGCAAACAAGCATTCGGCGCCTTTTGATGACTGATGATGATGTTATGTCATTAAATTTTATTAAGGAATAAAAAAACCACCAAATGGTTGCGACTTCTAATTTTCCCCCTATACCATAAAAAAACTAATATTCGGATGTTGTAGGAACTTTCATGTGACTGAGCTTTCCAATGCCATCTATGAGTGAATAGAAATTTCGGAGAAGGATAGTCCGAACTACAATTTATTCCCCTAGGTAGTAAAAATGAATATTCCTTATATATATATGCGATACCTTATATTAGTTAAAGCTTAATCCATATCCAAAAGACAATTAACCATTGTAACATAATTACAATTTAAAAATAATCCTATTATCATTGTATTGTAATATTATTAACTCCCCAAATGATACTCAATCAAGAATCAAACGCTCTTCCCCGGATCAACCTCTTCTTCAGAGTTTTTATTTTTATTCATTAAATACCTTTTGTAGTGTTTATTTTTAATTGACTTGCAGTTATGACAAAAGTAATTGTGTTATAATGTTAGCTATATTATGATTCAATGAGCTTGCTGGTGTTTTAAAAACCACTTCATATATTAATATGCGATCATACTTACATCCAGATTACATACAAAAATCGTTTTAAAATGAGGCAATTCTTATAGACGAGCATTAGTCAGAAACAATCAATAAAACAGCTCAATTGAAGTCCAAGAAGTCCTATAGAAGTATAAAAAATTAAAAACTATTGGTATAATATTAATGTCACTGATGCTTATAAATCAACTTCCTGGCGTAATTTTGTCTCAATTATCCAGTAATAGAATTTGCCGACAAAATCAACGTTAGCTAATGATGACGAAATTAAATTTATCCAATCACAGTAAATTGGTACGTAACTGAGTACTTCATAATCGAATCATGTAAAATTAATCAGTTTCAACGCTGTGTGAACAATCTTTGAAATTTATGTTATTAGTATTGAGATAACAAAAAGGAGTTAGCGTTATAAGTTATGAAATTTTCCTAGAGAGTATCCTACTTTTATTAATATTCGTCAAAGTTAATCAAATCAAATCAAATCAAATGTCTTTATTGCAATTGTAGGTACAGAATATAGATGATATACATACAATAATATTAATGTTCTTATGCCACAATTTGCCATACGAGGCATGCAATTTATACAAGCTAAATTCATACAATCCTACTATATTACTCATATTATTATTATAATTCATTTGTAATTTAAAATTCAATATAGTATCGTACATAATATAAACAATTATCAATACATTATTATTCTTTGTCATAGATTCTGTTGTTCGCTAAAATATTCTTTCAAGTCATAATAACATTTTTCTGCTAAATATTCTTTTAACTTATGTTTAAACAAAGTTAAGCAAGGCTATTTTGATGATTAAGCTATAATATTATTATTATAGGTTATAAGTTTTATGGAGAAAAGAATCGGCGGTGCAAGCTGGATTGAGCAGTGCAGCATATTATATTATACAATACTAATAACATAAAGAGAAATGAGTATTCTTTTTTACATCTTAGTTAGTTATTATATTTTTAATTTTCAAAGCTTACTATTTTTGTATTGTACCTATATATCAGAAATTAGTATAAACTTCTTCGATTGTATTGTTTTACATTATTACAGGATTAAAATGGTAAAATAAATAAAAAAAAATATTTACACTTTTTTTAATTAATATAAAGTTATTAATACTACGAAAAAAAATTAAACTGGGATATAGTTCGGAAAGTTCCTTTACCTGTGTATAGGTTAGTATCTTGTACATCTAGTAAGTATATCTCAAGATTTAAAAACCAAGAAACAAAAGTAACACGGATTACGTTTGTGAATTAATTCCAACTTTTATCTCGACTTGGCGTCCATTCAAAACAATCGTTGGTCGACTTCACAAAACGTCTATTTTATTTAAAATTTCGTTTCACTGAGCCCCCATCTGGCTGAGCGGAAAACTCGACCCCATGCCAACGTTGTAATAACGTTTCACACGTTTTAGTCCCTGATGCAAATAAGGGGTGATATTTGACTCCTATTCGCAAGTGTTTGTTGTGTGTATGTGGTTTTTATAAGGCTTAGAACAGGGTTGCTTTTTTTTAATAAAAGTTAACAAACCTTTTCGGAAGTAAAAATGTTATTTCGGAGTTTATAAATGTTTATTTTAGAGGAAATTGTGTTCATGTTAGCAAATTGTGGAGCAAGTAGGGGGAGCTACTATTTCTCGTAGTTCAGTTTCTCGGTTCTACCAGTACGGTTATAAGGTATAAACTTCACACCAAAATGGTCAAAAAGAAAACAATTTGGTTCGCATTTAAAACCTCTTGCTGCGCTTTTTAATTTATACATGATTTTACAACTTTTTTGTTAATTTATTTTTATTATATTATTTTATATACCTCTTACGACCCGGAACTCTCAATAAGGGGACAGAAGGTTACCACCGTTGCAGAAGGAGTGCCTTTTAAATTTCTTGGTAGAAAGATAGATTACAAAGGACGCACACCATCTTTAGAGACAGTAGTTGAAAATTTCCTGAACGACCTCCATAAGGTAGACGAACAGCCCTTAAGTAATATTAAAAAGGTTTGGATATACGACAACTATCTCACATCGCGCCTGACTTGGCCTTTCCTTGTGTATGACATTGGTAAAACCCTCCTGACAAAATTAGATGCAAATGTCATAAAGATATTGAAGTTATGGCTCGGACTAGCACATCCGGCTGATCCCTCAACTCTATTTAGGGATCACAATAGTTTTGGTATGAAGTTAAAGAAACCATCAGAACTCTATAAACACCTCAGAGTTACCAAAATGCATGTTTTGGGGAAATCCCAAGATGATGCACTCACATCGCTTCCCAAAGCTAAAAGTGCCATAGAGCTCGAATCAAGACT
>LUGF01053413.1:46226-56722 GCA_001625245.1 Calycopis cecrops
CGATTTTTATTTAACAAAATATTACAAATGGACGATAAAATTTAAAACACACCCTTGGAATGATGTTTAATTCCTTATTTTAAAATTTGGCCGGTGACCAAAAAATAACCCTGTATAAGGTTGATAAAAGCGAGAGGTATTAAATGAAACCACATATTTAGTGTATGATTTCCAGGCTAAACAACAAAAATCAAATCAATCGGGGTAATAGTTCAGCCACAGATATTTTTAAAGTTTTTTTTCATACACCCTGTATCCTCAGCTGCTCGAGAGCTCGACCGCCCTTGGTCTGTCGGGGTCATTCACCCCGTGCGAGATGTAGCCGCCCGGTACAAAGCATGATTAAATTTTTTCGCTATTTAACTTGTTTGAAAAAGTATTTTCTTTTACTTGTCGTAAACTTTATTTTAATAGTGTCGGATTAACTGTAGGCACTTATTGTATATGTGGCATAATTTAATATATTAATAATAAGCCGCAGCATAATGCAGCCGAATTAATGCCAACCGGGTAGATTGGTCCATTTAATAGTTTTATGCTGTTGGTGTGTCTAAGTATATTTCGGCCTATTATCAGATATTTTTAATATTTATTTCAATATTTTCATGACAATATGTGAGAGCAGCTAGTATTCTATAAAACTTCCACAACGTAAAATGCTCACAATATCAGTCTCAGGGTTGATGTATTTTTAAAACAACCACGCAGTGTCGTACGTGACGTAGGCAAATTGAACCTATGACCAACGCTGTCGGCAGCGGTCTTGCAGGGTGCATTATAACGACCTTGCATTTTCCTATACCTCCTACAGAGGTATAGGAAAATGCAAGGTTTTTAATCTGTGACATGAAACAAGCTTGAGAGCTTAAGAAAATCCATAACTGATAGAAATAATTTAGTATAGGTATTTTTTAGACTTCAAGTCTGTTTGATATACCTAATATAGGTATTTAGGGTAAAATAATATATCCTTGTTCTGAGCATTTATACACATATCTATGTTAAATTAGAATCTTTATTCTAAATTCAAATTTTGTTTATTCGTATGACTGTTTATATTAATTGATATAGTTTTCTATCATAATATATGATTTTTTTTATTTGTGACTCGGAGCAAGTCATTTATGTACCATGTACGGTTCTGGGTAGGATTCGGAATTTCGTATTCCGAATAACCACAATATCTACTAATGTCTTTGATGAGGTACGCTAAATGTTTGGACGAAAAAGGTGCCTCAACGGCCATCAGCGACCAACACTAGCCCAACATTTGTGAGAGGGTACACTTCAGTGACACATCAGACTGGTGAGGACCATTACCAGGCTATAACAGTTGGGTGAGGTCCCCAATCATGCCCATATATCCATTTCTTTAGCCACCTTTTCGTATATCGCTACAAAACCTCTGGTTACGAGCTATCTGTGGGCGTTCCTAATGACAATAATTTCAAAAAGGGTGATAGTAAAGAACCCTTTTAATCATAAAAGAATAGGTATAGTCTTCAGGTGGAAACTATTCTTAAGTAAAAATTTGATGGACTTTAAGCGCTTTAGAAAATTAGTTTTCGTTCCGTTCCGAGATTGCAAGTCTGAGCGTTCAGTTGAAAAACAAATTTATACTGTGATAGCTTTTAATTATTATTATATATTTCAGAACTTTTCGAACAAAACTTCGATCAGACGCATGTGCTGCTAGGTCCAATGTTTTTACCGATTGACTAAATTCATATTTCGATACATGTAATCAAAATTTTGAAACACAATTCAGACTTCATTTAATTGTGTGAGTGAGCATCACGCAAATAGAAAAATGAAGTATGATGTTAATGTAGCCATATATTGCTGAAAAAAAGTCTTAGTTTACTTTAAGTCAAGTTTAGTTGTTTAAGACCCTTGTATCTTTATAGAATTTTTTATAAGGGACAAATGAGCAGACAGAATATTTTGACGACTACATAATAATATCCGCATAGGAGTTATGCAGTTGTGCTCCTGCTCATCCCCTAATCGATCGCCGTAAATTCTTAAAGTTGCGGGTCTTTGTATAGTGGTTTTTTCGCCAAGTGTTTTGGATTTTATTATATTGTTGGCAATATTTTTATACTACAGGCAATTTGGGCCGTAATTAGAGTATAAAATATTTTTATCGTTCCCTTCGTTCTTGTTTGGAGTTCCTCTCACTTACCGTTGCCAAATAAAATTGTTTGAACCACTTGGGAAATGAAATGCAAATATTTTATTTCTAATACTTTCATAAAGCGGAAGCTTGTTTGTTCGTTTCGTTCGTCGTATATCTCGATGGAATCCTTACATAATAGACTGCGTAATTACAAATTCACAAGCTACATGTAACACTGTTTGTACTCTAGGTCTTTATTATCACGTTCAACATTAAATCCATTGCCCTCTGTCTTAGGGCGTAGAATACTTTTTAAGTACCCGTGATAAGCTCAAACGTATCATGTGGCTTTAATAATAATCCGTTCTCCATTAATATGGGTCCTAGGTATTGCTTTGGTCCCTCGAGATTAAGATAACATTGTATTGACTTGCACTCGACTCAGCATGTTCACTGAAATTAATACGACAGAAAAGATACATCTTTAATACTAAAGGGTATGTTTTGTTTTTAAATCGGATATAGAGAAAATAATGTCGTAAATCACTTCCGACGCCCACAGACATCGGCAGACGTCCTGAATAAGAAATTTGTTGCTTCCTGTTAGTTATAATACCTAAAGAAAGAAGTTGAGCAATTACCCATATGCTCACGAATTGAATTGTGGAGGATGGGCTAGTGGGGTTTAAAATTCAATTCTCGTGCGTGGATCAGTTTAATGTTTTGCTTAGCAACATAGAATGTGACATTTTGATGTTATATGCTGCGAAATTCTCTCTCATATCAAGTCTAGTGTACGTATGTATACACAGATACACCCGCCCTGTTATTGGTGGTCTAATCAAGAACATAATTTTTACCATTACCTTAAGATCTAAGGCAGCTTAATTTTACCACTTGACAACTAAATAGTGCTAATGATAATGATCGTGGTGATATTATTTTCATCTTACTAATTTTGTTAATATTATAGTAGCTGCGCCCCGCGGTTTATAAATTTCGATATCGTGGAAAATCATCCCATGGCATCCCATAGGAATATTTTTTCGGGATAAATACTATCTTACGTGTTAATACAAGTTACCCTCTACGTGTTTGCCAAATTTCATGAAAATAGGTTCAGCAATTTTTGCGTGAAGGAGTAACAAACAAACAAACAAAATATATACAAACTTTCACATTTATAATGTTAATAAGATGCAAAGGATTATAATGTTTGTTATCTTTCATGCAAAACCTAATGAACGGATACGAATGCACTTTGGCAAATGTAATATACAGATTTACAATCAAGATTTCTAAAATCCCGAAAAACTAATAGTATCCTAAGGATAGATATCACGCTTGCAGAAACGCAGGAAAAAGGCTAGCTGTACAAAGGGAATCGTTGGCCTACATCAATCTAACCGTTTTCCCTATACAATGGATGACAGAAGGTACTGACCCGAATACGACCTAGCATTTTATGGGTTTAGTGAAGTGTGTGAGTTTCTGATGGCCTACGGATGGGAATAGACGAAATGAAATGTAAAATAAACATCCAATAAAATTATTTCCAGCATATACGCCGTCAATACCTTTTATTCTTATGTTGAAAAAAGTTATGAGGAATTTTTTGCGATAGAAAAGCTATTTTAAAGTAAATGCATATGCCATGCTAATAATGTAGAAGTCATGGGTATTGATAGCAACTCCATACTATTATATTTCTATTAGCAAATCGATACCTACTATCCTCAAGTGATTCACTTTTGTAATGGCAGCAATGCCAAGCTAGTAAAAAAGTAATTCTAATGTTATACAAATCTCACGTGACGTCATGACCCAATAGCAGACGTTGAAATGTATCCCGATCGTGCCAGACCAATTCGGATACATGTATGTATACAGCGTGACACTACCTCTTACTGAAATTTCGATTCGGTGGCGATAATATATAATCATAAAATTTATAAAAATCTATTTGATATTCTGTGCGCAAGTGCACATTCCATACTGAAATTAATACCATAATGAAATTGATTATACTCTCATGAATTATGATAAAAGTAACATTATCATAATTATCTAGGTAGCCTACTCAATCTCTCTCTATTTATCCCCTTCGACCAGAACTTCAAATACACTCTTACAGAGAACCGTCTTTTGTTCAACTACTATTTTAATTACAAATAATTAACTTTAACGGCTTAATAAACAAGCTTTTTAAAGATCTGTTCACTTTATACATTCACAACAGGTGTGTTCAAGTCACCAGGTTAAGCCGCTGTGTAGTTAAGGGTACCTCGGGAGCGTCTACGTGGAAAATGAAAGATGCTCGCCCCTTATCAAATTTGACGCCTTGGTGAATACACATTTGACAGTGTAGATTTACCCTTAGGGTACAATTACCCCTTCCCCCCTCCGTATTTTACCTGACTTCATCAGAAGGGCCATGTTTTTCAGCGTATGTTCATTTATATTACATTACGTTAAATTCAACTTGATAACGCGTGCGGCAAAGGGTATATTAAATTGTACATCTACGATACAATATAGGCCACAAAGGTTATATTTGGATGTAAATCGGGGCCTTTGATAAAATTAAGTTTCGTCGCTTGATTGTCCAAATTAGTCTGTTCATAGTATTGACTAATACTTAGTCAGTCACGTGCCGAAAAACGCAAATTGCTTGAGTTTTGGGTTTACCAACCTAAGAGTATCGGAGCTTCAACTTTTGAAGTAACCTATACAATTTCCCTTTTTTTTTTCAAATCCATTTTTTTCATAAAGGCATGAGTTTTGTATAATAAAATCCGACCAATAGTTTGCCTTTTATAAATTAACAAATTAGGTCTATCAGATTTGTCTGTACTATATGTGCATACTACTTCTTCAATTCATTATCTTCTAGCCCCTTGATGAGGATATTTACCAGCCCTCTACAATGTTATGTCGACAAAAGCCCATACAGACATAACATTATTTTTTATTACAACGTGTAGACAGAAAAATTGATAATAAAATAAGATAAACGTTGCCTTGGGCCACATGTAATTAGTACAACTTGATTAGCTAAACTCAGATCCGCCGTTACCAAATTGATTATTCACGTCTCAAATGAATAGTTGAATAACTTAGAATCGACATCTAATCCCTAAGTTTCGAGTAACAAAATGGTAAGCGAGCAAAGAATTATAAATTGTTTGATGAGGTCTTTTATATGTTTGTGTAATGACTGCACATTATTATTATTTTTTTATAGCATAAGTGGGTAAACGAGCAATCGGAGCCTTTTGATGACTACCGACGCCCATTGACTTTCGCATAACTGTTACGCAGATGCGTTGCCCTCCTATCAGTTATCAGTCAAGTTATCAAAATGAATGAATAAAAATGCATATTCATGTCTAAATTCGTATGTTCAACACTATATAAATGCCTTTCTTTTCGAGCATACAAATAAATTATAAACATGGCCTTGATGTTATCATTACAGGCACACATTGAGATATACACTATCATGATATCTGCAGTCTTGCATAATTGCTGTCTTCTTGTAGCAAAATTCACTTTATTAATTTTTCAATAGCTCGTAACTCAATCCCCTAATTTGCAGAGACGAAAGCTTTTCTTCGCTCGTTGCGAAGCAAAACTTTCATTTCTAGGGTTATCATATTTCTGGATTTTATAACGTTTAAAAAATATGAGTGTTAAAGACAAAAAAATGTCATTACATTGTGCAATTTTATTACATGATTTTGGTTCCCGCGTTTTTATTGTATTAATATAAAAATTCGTCTTAATACAGATAAGGAAAAAATATAAAATATATTTTCAATCCTTTTACTTTTTGGTCTTTCCTAGAACCTACAGACACCAAGTTTCTAACAAAGATTATAGTACTAAGCATGTATCTTTAAATATCATATTGTAGGTATCCTTTGCCTCTATGGGAAATAAATAAAATTCATTCTATCATTCATCCTTTTCTTTTCTATATTTCTCAAACCATTATAATACATAAATCTTACTTAGAAATATAGCTAAAAAGGTAAAAATAAATACTAAACAAAGTTAACTTATTTTACTTACATAGCATAAGCATTTAGTTGCTTCAGAAATTCTTTAATAGTTATAATTTATTATAATATTTACATTATAATCAAAGTGGCAGCCCTATTACTTTATTGTGAACTTGCTGAAGTCGTATTTATGTTGCATTTATATTTTGCGTTTCGACAAAAGCGCCGTGATTCGTTTCGCAGTTTAATTTCGTGTTTGTGTTACTACTGAGTTTGCAACTTACTCATGATGTCTTCTTTCAAAAATTAAATTATGAAATTAATATAGTTTCTCTTGGTCTTGTACAAAGATAGTAATATTCGAGAACTAAGAATATTGAATAGCCGTAGAATAAATTATAATCCATGACTTGCGTCTTCGCTTTGTTCAGTAGCATAACCATAGATTTAGAATTGTTCTCACAAAGTGAAAGATGAACAAAACGTGGGAGCGAGACATTCAAATTAAGTTCCAATCATCTGAAAATAAAATTACATAGTACATAGTATACAACAAGTAATATATATGTTTTTGTAGTAATTTTGACATTAATTGTCAAACATTTTTTTGTCTCACCTCTGTTCTGACATTGTGTATTTTGTACATTCTAAATCTTTAAGCATAACATGTCATTAGTAAAATATGACAGTAATCTGATACAGCCAGTTTAAACATAACGGAGTTGTTTCGTACGCTGCTGATATTAAATAAAATAAATTGTACTTATAATAAAAAAAAATATTTGTCGCTATTTCCGAAGCCATACGAGTTGGGGTTCTTCAAATAGCTTACACATATCTCAAAGGCCCGCAACGTGCCCGTAAGATTTCAAGTTTTGCAGATGTGTTGAGTACAAGTTAGTTGGACGCAAACGCAATTAACGCACTTAGAGTAAAAAACTATACAAAGCACTTAGAGTAAGTTCGAGAGTTTGTTCAAAGTTCCAAAGGCCCAGTATCGGTAAATTACCTCGGCTATGGTACGTCTCGGTGTATATAAACGTTACCTACTCAACTCATAGAACCACAGAACAAATTCTATGTACTAGTATAATATAATAACCTTAACATATCTTCACATTATTTATCAGTAGGTATATCAATCAAATAAACCACCATTTCAATTTATAATATACTTGGATAAACCATAAGCCATTTGAAGACCACTAATACCTTCAAATCGTGACTAGCATTACCATCCTTCATGCATAAACGGCAAGAAACTCGACGAAATATCTGTTACCTGATACCTTTAAAGTTTAATTTAAATATATTTTCGGTCCAATCCAGATGCCATACTGATAGGATACGTAAACCCTTTAACGTATATGTCATAAACATTAATACTTTTAATATAAATATTTTTCAAAAAATCAGCAGTTAGATATAGATTATAAAATGAAATGGATGTGTACAGCAGCTAAATCAGGGCATATTACAAGTTCTCCATACGGTGAACGTATTCAAATATATTCCCACCAACACCTCGCCCTGCTTCAATATTTGCCTCGTTCTTCGAACTTTGCCTTGTTCAACAGAATTACTTTCTTCGAATTCAGTCTCGAACGAAATGAAAGCACCCGAGCTGAGATATTTTTCTTGATCATTTTATGAACCGTAGCGAGAAATAAGCTTGCCGGTATTTGAATATTTTGATTTAAACGTTTTCGTAGAATATTAGAGTTGTGAGTTTCCCATGGCCCATTGGCGGCTTACGATAAGAAGGAGGATAAAACGCAACCTTTCCAGTTTGGCGCAACAATAATTATGCCTTACGCTTGTAAGTAGCTCAAAGTGCTATTTATTTTTTGTAATTTGAATTTACTATACCAAATTCCATATTATTTTACCCCTAAATTGACCACCGTCCAATTTTACGCGTTTGTTTTCGCTTTCTGGTGGCCCATTACTAGGAGGGTGTCCATTTCTTTTATTACAATTATATAAATGTAATTCAGTGGTTACTAAATTGCTCTGAATGAATATAATGAAAAACAACTTCATGTTTTAAAATAATATATATTTCTAATGTTAATGCGAGACCTCACAAAGCAAGAAGCACTATTCATTTTATCCTATAACACGCTGCCCTTGACACTGCAAACAGAAGAAAAACAAATTTCACAGTTTTTAAACCTCTATCAGTTGTTTTTCGCGTTTTATGTACACAAGCTTACCTACTTACAATCAACGTTACATTGCAGAATAATAATTATAAATTATAATTTTTGAATCGTTCGAATCAATTTCGAATCGTTCGAAATAATTACGCCATCTTTACATGTGATTTTTTTGACTTCTTACAAATGGAACGTAATTTGCAAGCGTATCCATCACGCCAGTAGTTTCGACTAACAGAACTCGCCGCGGAGTTCAGTTATTAGTTTCTGGCTTGGATTCTCCTGCGGGCGAGTTTGTCCCGAGAGCTACTGTTATGTATATTACAAATAATTTATATATTATGTATCTTGCTTAACATACGTTCAGACTGTACCGCCAAGAATAACTTTTTGTTTTTTTTCAATAGGTAAATATTAGATCATTTGAAGCAAAATCTGCACACTGTAGCATTGTAATTTTTGAAAAAACGTGCGATTGTCTGAATGGCATTTTATGCTCTCCCTCGTTTAAAGCTTTATGGCGATACTTAACATTTACGCGTTAGTATTTAATTTAGAATATTAAGTATTTTCCTAAATATAAACGATTCAATCAAACTTACCCGATCTATATTATAAAGACAATATAATTATAGGATTCTGCTCAGTAAAATTTATATATTAACATCGGAACGAGTTATAGAGATTTAACTCGGCGGGAGTTATAAACGCAACCTCAACTATACGTAACGTAACTCAATCCCCTAATTTGCAGAAATGAAAGCTTTTCTTCGCTCGTTGCGAAGAAAAACTTTCATTTCTAGGGTTATCATATTTCTGGATTTTATAACGTTTAAAAAATATGAGTGATAAAAGACAAAAAAATGTCATTACATTGTGCAATTTTATTACATGATTTTGGTTCCCGCGTTTTTATTGTATTAATATAAAAATTCGTCTTAATACAGATAAGGAAAAAAAAAAAAATATATATCCTTTTACTTTTTGGTCTTTCCTAGAACCTACAGACAGCAAGTTTCTTACAAAGATTATAGTACTAAGCATGTATCTTTAAATATCATATTGTAGGTATCCTTTGCCTCAATGGGAAATAAATAAAATTCATTCTATCATTCATCCTTTTCTTTTCTATATTTCTCAAATCATTTTAATACATAAATCTTACTTAGAAATATAGCTAAAAAGGTAAAAATAACTAAAATAACTAAACAAAGTTAACTTATTTTACTTACATAGCATAAGCATTTAATTGCTTCAGAAATTCTTTAATAATTATAATTTATTATAATATTTACAATATAATCAAAGTGGCAGCCCTATTACTTTATTGTGAACTTGCTGAAGTCGTATTTATGTTGCATTTATATTTTACGTTTCGACAAAAGCGCCGTGATTCGTTTCGCAGTTTAATTTCGTGTTTGTGTTACTACTGAGTTTGCAACTTACTCATGATGTCTTCTTTCAAAAATTAAATTATGAAATTAATATAGTTTGTCTTGATCTTGTACAAAGATAGTAATATTCGAGAACTAAGAATATTGAATAGCCGTAGAATATATTATAGTCCATGACTTGCGTCTTCGCTTTGTTCAGTAGCATAACCATAGATTTAGAATTGTTCTCACAACGTGAAAGATGAACAAAACGTGGGAGCGAGACATTCAAATTAAGTTCCAATCATCTGAAAATAACATTACATAGTACATAGTATACAACAAGTAATATATATGTTTTTGTCGTAGACAGAGGATTCTTTACTCTGTCTACGGTTTTTGTAGTAATTTTGACATTAATTGTCAAACATTTTTTTGTCTCACCTCTATTCTGACATTGTGTATTTTGTACATTCTAAATCTATAAGCATAACATGTCATTAGTAAAATATGACAGTAATCTGATACAGCCAGTTTAAACATAACGGAGTTGTTTCGTACGCTGCTCATATTAAATAAAATAAATTGTACTTAAATAAAAAAAAATATTTGTCGCTATTTCCGAAGCCATACGAGTTGGGGTTCTTCAAATAGGGGAGCTATTGAAAAATTAATAAAGTGAATTTTGCTACAAGAAGACCGCAATTATGCAAGACTGCAGATACCATGATAGTGTATATCTCAATGTGTGCCTGTAATGATAACATCAAGGCCATGTTTATAATTTATTTGTATGCTCGAAAAGAAAGGCATTTATATAGTGTTGAACATACGAATTTAG
>LUGF01053413.1:59096-72118 GCA_001625245.1 Calycopis cecrops
AGGTTGCGTTTATAACTCCAGCCGAGTTAAATCTCTATAACTCGTTCCGATGTTAATATATAAATTTTACTGAGCAGAATCCTATAATTATATTGTCTTTATAATATAGATCGGGTAAGTTTGATTGAATCGTTTATATTTAGGAAAATACTTAATATTCTAAATTAAATACTAACGTGTAAATATTAAGTAATTTTATTGATAGAATGAACAATTTAACTGTAATTACAGCGTTTAAATCAACAAAATTTTACATTACAACTAGCTATATATAAATTCGCACCTCCTCTCTTTAATACTTATAATAGTAAGTTAAATAATATAGTTTCCAACTAACTCTAAGCTCACAACTTTTGTATTAATAAATTTCTTTGACACTACAATCCTGTTACTACAAATCTAACACCATTACAGAGTTAAATATTATTATGAGAGTTCTTCTAGACTATTTATAACCCTATAAGGCCAAAAAAAGTTACCCTTAGCGCCAAAATGTTTGTTGGGCGGGTGTCTACCTATTATATACATGATGCTTCCTTGAAAGCGTCTCGCCTGTAATGTAATTCTCAGTTTAAAAAGGGAAGAAGTCTAATGAATAGCCCTCAGAATGAGAGCTCGCTTTTACCCAATAGCTATTCAACCGAATGGGGCCCAACTCGAAATAATTTAGATTAGTCTTGATAGCTGGTAGCTATTTGCAATGGCTCTCTGCAATCGTATTTTATTTTCTTTTCAAACGAGAAGTGATCTTATTTCGAGAGTCTTTTCGTTTTAGGGCCTTTGAAGCCTTAAAACAGGTCTATCACGTAACATTAGTTCGTGAATGATTTTAAGTTTTTGTTTTAAATATTTTCTGACACTTTAATTAAAATCCTGTAATCTTTATATCTATCGAATCTATCTAAAACACTAGACAGTAGACTCTATGTAAATAACTGAATGTTTTTTTTGCCTAGGTCTAACAAGACTAGATCATATCACTTCATGTGTAAGAGATAATGCCAGGGTACATTACATATGGATCAAGCCGGTATCATTGAAGACGTACTTACTTCGCGTAGCTTACGTCTCTCTCAAATAGTACTACTGCTGGATAAAGTACTACTGTGAAAGAGAAGATCCATGATATAAAAAACATCAACACATTCCAATAATATGACCTTGTTGTAGCTTATCAAAAAAACTTCTCACAACTGTAAAATGCGTTTCAGGGTTAGCGCATTTTTTAAAAATCAGCACTAAAGCGTCGCACATGACGTAGGCAAATTGAACTTATCGACACCCGACATGGATTGGATTATGAAATTACATTTATCACCGTGATATAAGAAAATGCCAAGGTTTTTATCTAAAACGGGAGTAAGTAAAGTTTTATTAAATCTAGTTACAATGTGGGTTGGCCATCTCCTTACTGTTTGACCTTTTTTTATAGTATAAGGGGCAAACGAGAAACAATGGCCATTTTCATGACTACCGACTCCCATAGACATTCGCATAGAGGCTGTACAGATGCCGTGATGTTGCCCTCCTTCATCCTCCTACCTCCACGGGCCATCGGCTACTTACTCACCGCACGAAACGCGATAGCACAGCTGTTACTTTACACCGACTTTGTGTAAGCGAGAGGTACTTCCCCGGTCGTGCCGGCCGCCGGCTGCATGCATGCATCGCGGCAATATCTCTTACTAACCTGCAATGCACAAAAGGTAAACTTTTGCGTCTTTGTAGATAATTTTATGCTCTCATTTCTAATAAAGTTTCGTTATGCAGGACTGTATTCGACAAAGTTATTGTATTATTCATAACGATGAAAAAATAATATTATAGGATAAGCCTTTACAAAGTTCGTCAATGTAAGCAAGAAAAGACAAATTTATACCTAATAACGTTCGAAAACTCACATATCTAGTAATATGCCAATGTCCCGACAGTACAAATGATCGTATTCGAAAAAAGGGATCGGCTGAAAAGGATTTGTCGTTGCGGGATACACAGAATGTGCTCAATCAATACTCCACGAAGTTGGCAGTCGCTACTTACAGCTATTACATTAGAAAAGTATTTCACAAGGCTGATCGAATTTGTAACATTTATTGATACGATACTCGATACATAGCACAATATGTTACTAGAGAGATAAGATGTAAATTATGTATCTACTCATTATTTCAATGTGAATATTAAAGTAATTATACCAAAATTAACACTTATTTGCATAAACTCTATCAACCATCACATGTTTATGATATTATTTACTAAAATAATTAATCTAGTGAAAAGTTCTCTTACACTAATAAACAATGCCATAAATCCTCTGTCATTATATGAGTATACTTTCATGCTTTTTTATAATTAAAAGAGGCCACCAGTTACTGATAGACCGCATAAAATGTGACATCATGATGTCACTAGCCGGGGTGTCATTTAAACAAGAGTACATTTTTAGTTATACATTAACTAGCAGACCTGGCGAACTTCGTACCGCCTAACAGTCAAAGCATATCGTGTTACCTTTTAGCTGAACTAATTTAGGCTTTGATGAACGTAATACAATAATACAAAACAATATTAATATAGATAGAAATATAAAAGTATTTTATTAAGATGAATGATGATGAAAACATAGAGAATGAGAATAAAAATAAAAAAAAAGAAATAATTAATATTAATAAATAAATATCCATCAATTGCATTAATCAGTGTATCATAGACTTCCCTCTGCTTAGGATTCAACAGTGGTACATTCGTTTGAACTGATTGGATTAGTTCATGTGGATCATATTCACGTTCACGTTCTAATTCTCTATTAAATGCGTCATTCATTCCGCGATCTGCCGCTGGCATTTCTAACCTAACTAACAAACTGCCGCATATGAGGTAACACATATCTTCGATCAAGAGCAAGGCCTGGTTATGCATCTCCTGACTCGCCTCAAGATCGGGATTTCTTGAGCTGACACGAATTCGATATAAAAGTCTTCTGACATGATATCTTTGTATTTGTTCCACAGGTCACGTGGGTTCGATGGGAAGCATGTCGAAATGATGATTGCAAATATGTGCGTATCTGATTTGGAGATGCAGAAATAATTGCTTCAGCGATTGTCGTGTCCCAATGAGTATCATTTACAAGCAAATTCAGCTCTTGCCATGCTACACAAAATGTGGGGCACACTATACCATTAACAGTTCGTAGTGAATTCAAATGATGTTGGCCCTCGAACATGTACCAGCAACAACCGCAAATAGAATTCATCATTCTTCAGCATTCATCATTCTTCGGATGAACTGTGTAAATACGACCAAGAGCATCAGCAGAACGCATATCTGGATGACCAGGAACTGCATCGCCTTGCTTCCGACGTTGAAATTTCTTCGATGTAGCGTTCCAAGTGTAATAACGTGGCATTTCCGAGTAAAGCAGCGTTCGTGCGAGAGGATCGTTTTGATCGCAAAGAAACTGGTCAGTCTTATCGCTGGAGGTGTTTGGGCATGTTGAGCAGCATTCGACGCTGTGAAATTTACTCTCTGACCGTTCTTTAGATGCACCCCCAAATGTACAACAGTTGGATAACGTTCGTGAACAGGGAATGAGAATATACGCCAAATTGCTTCATTGCAGTTCCCATATCTACCAACTTGATAGCGCGTGATTTCATCGTTGATATTGTATGTTTGAATACCAAAAACCGCCATGTCGCTCCCTTTCGTGACATATTTGCAAATGTATTTAATAGATTTGACCGAATTGCAATACTCAACATTACAATGAACGGTGCGTGACGACCAGGCTGGCGCAGTGGTACAGGGCTCGGCTGAGTGGAGCATATTGCGCCAGGGGTCGCGGGTTCGAATCCCGCCTAGGTCATGGATGTTTATCTATGTATTATATGTAATTTTATAATAAAAATCTTAAATATATAAAATTTCTTAAATTTATAAAAACATATTAAATATATTTCCGTTGTCTAGTACCCGTAACACAAGTCCTTACGGTACTTAGCACGGGGCTAGGCTAACGTGGTGTGTAAAGTCCACAAATATTATTATTATTATTATATTATTATTATTATATATTCTTTGTAGTTGCCCAGTATTACGTCGTGTAAGCACAATATCACGTGCTTCCAAGTTTTTAACAAAAATCAGGATTGCCATTTCATCGATTGTTGGAGCAAATGTGCGTTCATGTGTTCCAGCTGGTCTTTTATCTGCTCTGATTACAACTTTATAGTCATCACTTGGCCTGCGCTCTAAAGCAGTCTTGAACAGCCTGGCCATCATTTTCGTTTTTAGATCATTTATTCTTCATTCTTTCTTTACATTGTTAAAGGTATATAGTATAATTGTAATAGATGATAAATTGCACGTTATAATTTTAATGTTGTTATTCCCAAATAGTATAATATGTTCTAATGCTTCTAAAATTTCTAACAATTGTGTTCCAAAATTTATTTGATATTTCTTTTATAGTGAAAATTATTGACATGAAAAATTCTTTCCTATACCTTTTTCTTAATCCAATTTTAAATTTCATATGATTGAACAGAGGTTTTGTGTAATTTATAAATTGACAATTTATTCATCCATTTCAAATAGTTCTATGAACGCATGGATAAATGTCAATCATTACATTCAGATTTTGACAAAAAAAATTGACATCGGAATTATTATAAATATTTTTTTCAATTTTTCAGTATTTTTAAGATATATTCTGCTATTCGGGGCGGAGACAAATCCAGCAAATCAAAAACCATGAAAATTGGTCCAGCAGATCTCGAGTTATAAGTGTTGTAGCAAACCCGACTTTGTTTTATACATATAGTATACTTGAAATTTGAACATACACACAGTCTACGGTTTTATACAGCCATTAAATTAATAGTCGTGAGTCGGTTTACGACTTTACGAGTGATATCGCTCATCTTGAATCTCAATCAAGGTAATAAATTGAATGAGGTGGAGTTGTTTTAAAGATACATCCCCTCACACACACACTCTACTTAATTGATGCTATATTTTAGAGTATAATTTTCCATAGGTATATGTGATGACATAAGTGTGTTGGTAATTTAATGATAGGTGAATCTTCCCTTCATTAAACACAGTTTTTGATACACAGACGCCATCCTACAAAATAAAATTATTTAGAACTTAGTTAATATTTTGCTAGATTAAATATTTTAAGAAATCTCTAATAAAATAGGTACTTTATTTTGCGAATACAAGTATCCTACGAAAATTTCAGAACTTAATTCGACAGTAGTTACTTTAATAATTTTTTAAACATTTTCACTGCTTACAAAGTAAGTATAAACTATGTCCCGTGAGACGGTCTCGTGGCTGGCAAAACACTATTTATTTTATGGCTATTTTTGACATAAAATTACTTTTCATTTATACGTTTTTTCATTGTATGACTAAAAAAGGGCTTGCTTTTCGTCCGGTACTGTAAGCTGATACTTTACAAAATAACAAAAAACTTCCTTTTACTGAAAACGACAATCAGCTATAGTGTCGTATTTCATGGTTTGTTCATTGTGAGGTTTTGGTGACCAATTTGAGTGGTGGACAAAAATGTGGTGAGGTGCTTTGGTCACCTGACTGCTTTTTATGCAAAATATATATAATATAAAATAAATGTAAAAATTACAAGAAAACCTCCTTTAAATGGTAACGACCTAACTTAAAAAAGTCACCCTCTCTCGCCACTTAGCTTACAAACGATCAGCTATTTATTAGGTAAGTTTCCTCGCAGCTTTCGCCATTGAACAAGTCGATGGATCATGATAAATTACCACATTTTCTATACTTCATGCTTTGTGGATTTGTTCTTTTACTAGGTATATAATATTATGTTTTTAAATATACTTGCTTCGTCCCTTGTAGTGACATGAAAAAAATATCTATTTTTTTCAGTATTGATACTTTTCCTTTCGATACAATAAGTATTTTCTAACAGGCATAAATCAGCGATCAAATAATAACAAAAAATAAATATAAAGTATTTAGAATTAGAATAAAATGCTTTTATATGACGGTATATTGATCAGATTATTATATACGCGGGATATAAATTTACGCGGGTGAAACCGCGGGGTGCAGCTAGTTTAATATATTATAACAATAATAATGTCAGTGTTAACATATTCAATTTACTGCCGTGCAGTAAACAATGTATATCAGATCGTCGGGACAACATGATTGCAATAATTTTATTCCGACGATCTGATAACAATCTATTTCCCCGTGCGCCATTGAAATACTATCTCGTATTTTTTTTTATAATATAGGAGGGCAAACGAGCAGCCGGAGCTATTTTCATGGCTACCGACGCTCACAAACATCCGCATAGACATATATAGGCTATACAGATGCGCTGCCCTCCTTTCTCCTCCCACCTCCATGAACCACCGGCTACTTACACACCGCACGAAACGCGACAGCACAGCTGTCACTTTACGCCAGTCTCGTGTAAGCGAGAGGTACCTCCCCGGTTGTTCCGGCCCAATTCGACTGCATGCAAGCATGCAGTGTGGCACTACCTCTTACCAAATCATCATCATCGTATGTCGCCACTTAGCCGTTACTCACAAAATTGTGGTTCAGTTGCTCCACTCAGAGTAATTAAGGGCCACAGTATACACGAGACCGGTCAGTCGCAGTAGAGTCGTGCGACAGACAGCGAGCTCGCGACTGCATTTAGACGTTAATTGGGTTAATTGACATTAATTGACATATATTAGTGACTAAGTCGTTGCATCTGGCTTCTTGGTGGTTGTCCATACTGAATGAATCGACGGGCGCGGCGGCGGACGAGGCGGCGGGTGGGCGAGGTGACCACAGTGAGGCGCGAGCTAACTAGCTAACTAGCGGTTAGACGTTTATCTGTCTATAGAATAATAGTCTGTACATCACATCAGTTAAGGTTTTAATTGAAACATATGACAAATGACGACATATTCTGATGATAGTCGTCATAATGACATTTATTCAAATGATATAAATACTTTCTCAAAAGGAACACTTGTCTTTGTGTATTTAAACTAGATACGAAAATTGTTCCGAAGGCTCGATTTTTGTCACTATCTGCTTTTGAAGTATATTTCGTATATGTAACGTCCTTTCTTCTCCGATACACGCAAGTCAATGATCGATCGCACAACAATCAATCGCCTGAACGTGAGCGGCATCTAAGTGTTTCTCAGGACTTATCGAATTGACAAATCCTGCCGAGTATAAAAAAATGAAAGCTGAGATTTGTATTTCTTTCTGTCTTTCTTTAAATATACAATATAGTGAAATCAATTTAGTTTTCAATTGATATAATTAAACTAATAGTGATAATCACATACAAATAATGTACCTATGATTCAGAACTGACCAATGGTATTTTATACATTGAGCCCCTGGCAACATTTACTTTCTTAAGTTGCAAACTTTGCAACTGCCTTCAGCTTTTGAATGTGTTCTTTGAAAAAAAAAATAAAGTTCTTTGAAATATTAACAGTACAACAAATAAACGTCTGCTTATTTCCATGTCAAAAGATCACGTAAAGAAAATTTAAATATCAAAAGAACGCTTCTATAACAAAATATAAAAAATGATATTAAATATATCTATAACAAAACATAAAAGAAAGATTTTTTAACAAATTTTTCATCTGGTATAATGAACACACAAAAGCTTTGTTTATGGTTGTAATTAACAATGTATTTATAAATGGCAATAGCCAGGGGGCGCTCCTAACGTACTTAACCTTGTCCATGCTGAGAATCTCAATCACTCGCCACAGGAGAGGAGGCCTAATTCTAAAAGGGTTTTGGAGATTTTTAACCGATTGGATCGAAAGGAATAAACAGACTATTGAATTTGGCGCCGCAGTTTCTATAATTATATATAGGACTAGATACATTTTAACAGGGTAAGCTTATGTTTAGCCATTTTTTTGAATAATATGTATATTCTTAACCTAGAACTCACTCCTTCTCTTTTATTATAAAAATACATAATAAAATACATAGATAAACATACATGACCAAGACGGGATTCGAACCCGCGACCCCTGGCGCAATATGCTCCGCTTACCCGATCCCTGTACCAATGTGGCCAGTCTGGTCGTCAAATCATTTGAGATTATATTCTAAAACTTGTATTTACTTTACGGGGTTTAAGATGGGAATCTGATCCTATTACACGGTTCCCACGACTTAGTAGGAGCTGTACAGAGGCGGTTGGACAGCCCCCAGGGAGGAGAAGTCTGCCCTTTTCACCGAAGCCAGCCTGTCGCTGGAGGGATGATGTTGCTTGTAGATCCGGGGCTTACCAATTATAGCGGCTGAAGCAGCAGGGGTTCAGTCGCTATTACACTCCCTAATGTCGAGACCAATATAGGTCTAGGGGCCACCCGGGCTCCTAGATATCATACGTAAATGTAACATCATAGTAAGTCCCACTTGTGGTGAGAAGAGAGTATTTTATATTATAAGAAAACAAAAAAGCTGTCTATATTGCTAACTATATGAATACCGACTCCCATAGCCATCTGTCTATTTTTTATCCAGTCACGTTGAGGCACCAGAAACTCACAACCAGTACAAAATACGATAGGATAGCTGTCATATAATAAGCAAGAGCTACCAGATGCTAGCGATCAGTTCAACAGATGAACTTTCATCTGTTAAATTGAAGTTTGCTTGAATGGAAATACCTAGATTCACGTGAGGCAGATCACCTTCCATGTGGAACTATTGTATGCAAATAGGTGCGTCGGCTCTGAGAATCGGTAATAAATTCACTTATCTACTGCTATTGCCAACACGCTGCTAGTGAGCTAATTGTAACTGAATTTCAGTGAAATTAATGCAGAAGCTTGAAAGACTTGGTTCTAATATCAGGTAACTTTGAATAGAATATAACGGAAATTAACTACAAGGAATAGCGTTAAAGGGAGCAAAGTATCTGCATATGCGAATGTTAATTTTACTCCTGCTGTAAAAGCGAAGATAAGCCCAATGCTGCTTTATCACAGCACAAATATATATTGATTGCAAATTTTTATTGCGCTGATTTATAAGAACGATATACTTTTTTCATTTTTTCTGCACGTAGGAGACTTTATTTAACAAGACGTACATACAGACATACAGGCAACCTACAATGGTTCCGTATCCTCGTAATCCTAAAGTGGTTCCGTTTTTCTCTTTGAGATATGATAACGAAATCGAGCACATTAAGTCATATTACATATACAGTTACGTTAACCTCAAATTTCGATACCAGTTAAGGGTTACGTCATATATAACATAGCATAAGAGATTATGTACCCACTGTAACATTCTTTACATAGTTTCAGCGATAAACTATGGCTGTCCATGACCATATTTTGTAATTTACTAACACAAAGCATTCAGATAACAAGGTTTGCAGTTTATTATTCCACTACCAGCGATACTGAGTGCCACATGTTGTATTCAGTCTGCTGGTTTTGCAGTCCACTGAATTACCATTAATTATAACGTAATCAGCTTGTTTGTTAGCTTGCCACTTAGACTTAACGCTGATTTGATTGTGGTTAAGGCGAGATAATGTCTGCTACGACTGCCAACTATTTGGAGACTAACCGAGCAGTCGGAGCCTTTTTTATGCCTACCGACGCCCATAGATATCCGCATATAGGATTTATAGATGCCCTCCCCTCTTTCCTCCTCCCACCTCCATGGGCCACTGGCTAATTACGGACCGTGCGAAACGCGAGAGCACAGCTGTCACTTCTCGTGTAGGCAAAATGTATCTCCCCGGTCCTGCCAGCCGAATATGGCTGCATACAAGCATGCAGTGAGGTACTATCTCTTACTAAATATATAAATAAAGTATTCCCAATTAGTGAATGATCGATAGAAACTTCACTTGTCTAAACGCGGCCTCCTTTCGAGAACCTTATTGGTAAATCTTCATCATAAAACAAATACATAAATCTTAATAATTAATAAAAAATATAGTTATAAGTTATTTTTATCAAATCACCCCATTGTCATTTCAATATAAAGCGAAGAGAATATGATATGTAGTTGATTGTGATAGTAAATAGACTGTGGAAAATATTTGTATATTATTTGGTAACAAATTTGTGACCGTCAACCGCAGGGAAATTGCAAATTCCAATAATATGTGTGTCTATAAATATAAATGTAATCTGCAATAAAATAAATGGTTTTTTCTTTTATATAATAAAAAATATGTACTAGAGATCATCTGGTTCACCGAAATCTGCTACGGTTGATTGTACACAAAAGACCTTTCAACTTTCATCTGTATATGTAAGTGATGTAAGTTTTGTCCTTGAAATATTTTTTTTCAATATTTTTTATGGTATATTGACATATATTTTTTTAAGTACGAGTATATAGATCATACAGATGCGCTGCCCCCCTCTCTTCTCCCCCACCTCCATGGGCCACCGGATAGTTACACACCGCACGAAACGAGATAGCACAATTGTCACCTTACGCCGCTCTCGTGTAAGCAAGAGGTACCTCCCTCGACTCGATGAGGTTAAAAAAATGTTAAACGTCTTTAAATACTATGTAATAAATAGTGCACAATATGTTATTTGATCACCACTTAACCGCAAATGTGAGGCATTTGTCGAAGCACAAGAAACACCCCACTCAGTTATGGGAAGATAAATGAAATTTATAAACGATGGCACATCCATTACTCATGTCAGAAACATTTAACACCGCCTTCAAGTTTGAAAGTTTAAAATTTACAAAATCGTCGGCGTTCACTTAGGCCTGCTATATATTTCAACCTACATACTATAATATATTAAGTTGTGCCCCTCGGTTACATATTACTATTCCAATGCAAATTTTTGGAGTTACAAGTTATTTATGTTATTTCAGAGAAGGGTCTAAAGTGGCACCAAATGGTTCGTGTAATACACTCGGCGCTGGCTAGCCAGTTCCTTTCCTTGAACTTGGCCGCTGCTGCGTATCTAGATTGTTATCTCTATCTTCAATGGTGTTGCAAAAAAGTAGGATTTTCATCTCTAATAATAATAATAATTGAGGCGACGAATTTTGCTGCGACTCAACATGATACCACCTCTCACCCGACTGGTACTTGTGTGTGTATTATGATGTGTGACCAGTGACGTAACTACAGGGTCGGCAAAAGGCCTCGGGCCCCCAGCCAGAAGGGGCCCCCGGTCAGAGAAGAATCCCAACTCTCAACATTTATTATTACACATTTAATAAAAAAAAAGCTTATGTATGTTTGGGGGCCCATCCGATGCATCTATCACGGGCCTCGAGCGGTTTAGTTACACCACTGTAGAGACTACAACAACGTAGCTTTGCGAGCGATGTACTGATTCGCAGCGAAGCACCGAAGCGTTAAGAATGTACGGACATAGTAAAGGCTATTTGATTACTACGTCGACTTGTAACATCCAATAAGCGCGTAAGTGAATAAGACTGTAAGGAAGTTACGAGCCAATTAAGTCATTAGTTATGTATAAGGGTATTTCTCTACTAACGGGAAAATTTTACATGAAATCTGTCCTGCTCACTTTTTGTTCTAAAATAAGGTTAAAAATGTATTGAATGAAAGGTAATAACGAGTGATTTACAAGTATAAAAAAGGCCGGAAGATTACTTTGCTAGTTTAAATTTTAGAACAGATTTTGTAAAAATTGCTCACAGGGGACTGTCGGACTATCCAGGGGACTGTTTTTTATTTAATAAAACCACTGATTTTACGAAAGAAACAAATAAATACTCTTTATTTTTGTAATTATAATGAAAACAAAAGAAAACCTATCAAAATCAACAATCATATTATCATAAACATCTAACCCAAGTGATTTTTTAATCAGTCTCACTAATCCCTTAATTATCCAAAAATGCCTTATGAACATATTCGAAACATCCTTGAGAATATTTTTTTTAGCTCGATATGTGGCACAATGTGTTTTCCACATCTTTTTTGCTGCTCTATGTTCCCTTGGATTCATATCTTTTGCTAGTTTTCTAACTCCTTTTCTTTTTTCTTTTGGTATTTTTGGCGCTCTTTTTCCCTCATTTCCTCCCTCTTTTGGGGATCATTTTTATTACGTTCTTATCTTATTTTTTCTGCTTTTCTTTTATTTTCTAATATTTCTTCCTTTGTCAATTTATCCTTTTTTTTGAGTGACATGGTGACTAACCTGTAAGATCATAAGTGATGGTATATTAATTTCACATAATTATCAATTTAGCAACTGGCATGGTAAATCGTTTCTAACCTATTTTTGTAATAACTGTAGTGAAAGATAATAACTGCACATAATCTATTTAGTTGCTACTTAAACTTACTTAAAACAGTTTTCTGGAAGCCGTATCAGTCCCCTGTGTTGCGTCGACACAGGGGACTGTCACCAGGGGACTGTGTTTTCTGGCACAAAAGTGGACTATATTAATTATTTACGAATCCTAGTTTATTTCATAGCTAAATTAGTTATTGTACGTTTATTTTCGTAATCTACAATACCAAAAACATACTATAATTAGGATATTAACCACTCAAATTACTTACCAGGGGACTGTAATGCGTAGCGGCCACGACGCGTGTTTCGGCAACAATGGCGGGGAATGACACCAACCGTAAAATGGCATCGCAGTTCTTACTCGATACGAACGAGCTTCACACTGTTAGCGTGTTATTCAACGCAACATTGAGTCGTTACCATAAACTATACAATTTTAGCAATTTTTTAAAATTGAACTAGAGGACTGTGCACAAATATTTAGGACAACTTTTAAGCGGTATTTTGAAATAATTATTATTATATTTGTGAAGTATTTGTTCAACATATACAATTCTCAGTATCTTTAGTTTTATAATTTACTTTAACTTTGTAACGCTTTACATAAATAATATTTGAAAATTGGTTTTGAAGTAAAGATTCTGGGATTGGGACACGCCAGGGGACTGTGTTTTGACAGGTTGAGATTAAGAAAAAAAAAGATTTTGAAGA
>LUGF01053413.1:104009-115879 GCA_001625245.1 Calycopis cecrops
AGAGACGGTCCCAGGCTGACCGAGAATGGTCACCTCACCACCGAGGGGTTAGTATACCCCTCGCGATTACCCTCGGGTAATGGCGTTCGCGCCGAGGCCCATAGACCTCGAGAGCTTTCCAGCTCCGAGACGAACCCCATGATGATGCCATAAAAATATATACAAGCGGTATGTGTAGCAATCACTACTCGCCGCTACTACAATAAGTTAGTACCAGTACCAACAATAAGTTGCGCCGGATTGCTTCTTTTGTTTGGTTTACGAGCCAACGAGCAGTCGGAGCCATTTCATGACTACCAACGCCTATAGAGATCGGCTATACAGATGTGCTGCTCTCTTTTCTCCTCTTACCGCAATGGGCCACCGGCTGCTTACACACCGCACGAAACGCGATAGTGTTTACACCAATCTCGTGTAAGCGAGCAAGCAGTGTGGCACTACCTCATTCTATTTAATGCAGCAATCTAACTTTTACAAAATCAGAGATTATCAGAGAAAGCAGACATCAAGTTTTCTAGCGGGTGGCAATCCAACGTTACTTGATAAGTTGCTAGACGTTTCAGATTTGCGATAGGACGATTCAAACCTATTGCCTTCCCCTTTTGAATATTAAATGGAACATCACTCACTCTTATACAGGCTGTTCAGATTATAATATTATAATTCCAGAATTTTGCAGTTTGTAAGAGGTAGTGCCATACTACATGCTTGCATGCTGCTATATTGGGCCAGCACGATTGAGGAGGTACCTCTCGCTTACACGAGACTGGCGTGAAGTGACAGCTGCGCTGTCACGTTTCGTATGGTGTGTAAGTAGCCGGTGGCCCATGGAGACAGGAGGAGACAGGATCACAACGCATCTGTACATCCTCTATGTGAATAATTGTGGGTGTCGGAAGTCATGAAAATGGGTCCGACTGCTTGTTTACCCCCTATTTCATAAAAAAAACTACTGCAAATATCTCTAAAAATAAGACTAATCAACATTACCATGCCTGAGTGCACTCTGTATATATTAGTAAACCCAACTTTTTTAAAATAATTTTTTTTTAAATAATGGAATCATAAACTAACATGACTGAAATTTATTAACGCTTAGGCCCGAATCCCGATGACTTAACGTGCTTTTCGTAACAAAGATAAAGTGGTGTTAAAAAATATTATGTACTTAAAAATAAAGAATGGTAATTCTTCATTTTTAATTGCAATCACTTTCAATTATCTTTAAATTACGATTTGTGTGACTTAATTTGTATGAACCTTTATTATTTACATAGGTATATAAATAGGTACATACATGTCATTACAATCCATTGTCAGTTCCTGGCATCTGGATTTTAAACAATTCAGACCATACTTTATCATGTAAAAGTATAATATTTTTGTTCTGATGTAAATTTAGGAGCTTTATTATTTTCCTGTTAACATAAAAACTATTTTACATTTGAGCACTGACATAAAATTACACATCAGTGCCTTACGTGATTAGAACACATTCTTCCGGCAAATACATCTTTCAGTTTTAGGACACGAATGCTTTTGTAACATCTCCTTTAAACAAACATAACGGGCAAGGCGAGCAACAAAAATATTAAGCAAATTAATAAAGTAACAGCATGTATAAGGTTTGCTGCGGTCGTGTCGAAGATATCGCTAGCGTCGTACGAGACATGTAACTGCGTCTAATCAACTCGTTCGCCGCAAAACATATGTACGCGACTCACATACTTAATTTGCATACAAAACACATTTGTGCAATTTGTAATTATTAATTGATTACATATCGTTAGGGTTCCGTAGACACATGGCAAAAAACGGAACCCTTACAGATTCGTCATGTTTGTCAGTCTATCAGTATGTCACAGCCATTTTTTTAAGAACCCTTTATAAGAAGCCTTTGTAGTTAAAACTTTGTAATAAAAAAATAAAACAATGGGGAGCCACTCCGTGCATAGAATTAAATATATTTTGTTGACATCCAACTTGTATATGAGTGAGTGGTGTCAACGAATAGGTCTTTGAAAATGACATTAAGGTTGTAGATACGATAGAACTGTAGAACTCAATAAAAACTTTCAATGAAAATTGGTTGGAGCGAGATATTATTATTCGTTTTTAAGAAATAATAAATTTCCAAAAAATACAAATTACACAGCTTTGTCTTTCATACGAACGCTATGAAAAACCAAGTTACTTTTATAGATAAAGGCACCGAACCCTACATGCGCCGATCCGACTCACACTAGGCCGTTTTTTTTTTGCCCGTGTGCTGCTGCTGAGTACGAGATGTAGCTGATGTTGGGAGAAATTATAGACTTATTCTTGAGATGATGATGTTGTACCTTCATCATGAGAGAGCGTGTGAGGAATGTGTTAATTACTATGCGTTGGCTCCTAATATATGATTGCTTATTTATAAATTCCTGTACAAATAGGGAATGGTGTCTAGTGGATAATGAAATATTTTTCGACTATTACAATTTAATAAATGATTATTTTAATGACAATGTGTTGGCACACTTTTGTTTCGCGTCATAATGTAATATTATGTTAATTTAGTAATTAATTTCTTGATATAATTATGATGTTGGCGTCACTAATTTAATCTGTTAAAGAACCCACTCAACGTAGAGCACAGAAGCTCGTTGAGCTACGACATAGTCGCGAAGTATATCGACAGTTGATGAAAGAAGTTGAAGACGATCCCCATGCAGTAGCGGGTCTGAGTTTACGCTATTTTCAAAGCACCTATAGGCAATTTGACTGCTGATAGTATTCAGATGTAAAAACGACACATATTAAGAAACAGCGAAATTTTATTATTAATTTGTGATACCAGATTGTGTAATGTGTATGCTTAGAGAAATTATTATACTACAATTATTATAATTTCTCTGTTTCCCTGTCTGTTACGTATACTCTTGGTAGGTTGGTGAAGACAGTAATGATAGTAGCAGAAAGCAGGAGTTAGAAGGGAAGAACATGTTGACCCTAAAATTATTTAGTACAGGAGTTATGATTACGTCTGTAGTGCTCGAGATAAGGCAGTTCCAACAGCGCGGCTGACACGGTGAGCTATAAACTGTACCATTGTTGACGCCATATCTATGTAGATTAGATTCCTGTTTGTATACAGAACAAAGACATGATCCTGAATGTACACTACATGTACGTATAGAGTTGGTTATTAACTTAATAACCTGTATCCCTTAAACGACAAAAAGGACGTATGCTTAAAATATATTTTAATGTAGGTCCCTAGAGTCACTATCCTTGACAAGATCAATTTAATGCATCAGCATTAGTTACCATGTTATTTTAATTAATTTTTAATTAGCTCACATGCATGAAATATCAAGAAACTACTCAAACTTCAAGAAAGTAAAAAAAAAGTGAAGGAAAATGATTTTTCTGGGATTTTATCTATGTCACGAGTGCAATTTTGCAAAAACTAAACGGTTTGTGATTTCTCATTCTTTTCTAACTTTGCTCGGAAGCAATACCTACCTTCCACCTAACATGAGACATGACAACCTGACAACCTCGGTAGGTTGATATGAGAGATAATGACGACCACACGTATCCGAATGGCCTAAAAAAGGATATGAAAAAAAAAATGCGTGTAGGTACATAAAATTTAAGTGATTCTATCATTAGATGTCTTGGTGATAATGGGGTAAATTTCAAAATTTAAAAGAAAATAATTTTCTGTCAAGTCGATACATTAAGGACGATAATTTTACATGATAGCTTCATAAAAACATTAATGCTTTATGAATTTAATTATTATTACTTTTTTTTAGAAATGTATGTATCATTATTTTGTACAATGCAATCTAGGAGTAAATTGAAAATAATATTTTTTTTGATAAATGTAAATTTGCACTCGTTAATTCAAGTGAAATGTTTAAACGTATAGTGCCTCTCTATCGATGACAGAATCGGCAAAACGTGACAATGAGTCATGATTTTTCGTGCATTCAGTATGTATTCATCTATTTATACCCCGCTCCCGATGGGCCAACGATATAACAAACCACATCAAATTATTTGTGCGTGAGGTATCTCTAAGCTCGGGCTGGCTTAATTCGGAATTAACGCAGAAATGATACTACCACTAAAGAAAACAGTAAAAATTATAGCCTAACATCAACTTTAGGTATCGCTCTAGCGCTAAATTTATTCCTACTAAATCTGTAAGGTGTTGAAAGTATTGAAGACCAAAGCTTATTGGATTTCAGGAATTAGCAATAAAACTCACGGGACAATTCGCCCGTGGGCCCAATTTATAGGTGTTTTAATGCACTTCTAGAGATATAGAGATTAAGGGACAGCCTAAATAAAAATTACATATCAGAAGTTCTTTCAGTAAAAAATTAATTTAAAAATTAAAAATTTTATATAATTACTAGCTGCGCCCCGCGGCTTACGTGCATAAATTTCAGTCCCGTGGAAATATCGAGATGAAAATCATCCCATGGCATCACACACGAGCATTTTTTCGGGATAAAAACTCCTTCTATGTGTTGATCCAAGTTATCCTCTATGTGTGTGCCAAATTTCATGAAAATCGGTTAGCAGTTATTGCGTTACAAATAAACAAACAAACAAAACGCAAACTTTCGAATATACGTACATACGAAGTTATATTAACATTGTAATTATCATTTATGACAATTAGTTGATTTGGGAACTTATCTCTTAAGCCAGTATTTTTAATGTCCGTGTACAAAAATGTATTATTATTGAAGTAAAACTTCTATATGAGCGCTTGACATGGGAAGTAATTAGGCGAGAGCGTTACAAAAATCACATCGGGCGAGGCCAATGTTGTCATTCAAATTCAAATTCGATTTAAGTGAAACCATTTTGTATTTAAAAATAAATAACATATGACTTGTCATGTCATTGTAACTACGGTAATGAATTTGCATATAAAAGCAATAATTAAGTTTTACTTCAGTTGTGTGGTCTAAAGCGCACACTTTTTTATTACTTTGACTGACATCCTATTAGGCTCCAGAGAAGCAAAAAGTGAGTTTTGAATTTGATTCGATTTTTTTGTCAAAATGTATTATTAAAAATGTTGAAACTACTTCCTATCGCTTGCGGCAAACCAAAAAGCATTTGAAGCGGTTTCAATTAGTACTTCAGCCATATCCTAGCGGCTACTGAGCCAAGATGATAAAAAAAACAATGGACCAATCGCCCGGATCAACTTTCACTACTCACCATCACTGTTTCGTTCACTGTTCAAAAATTGGTAGGTATAGTTTATGAAACGCCAAGTTTTTATTTAACATTGTGTCTGTCAAACATATATGAATTTAGTTCATAATCTATCTGGCAATGAAATACTACGATTTAATCTACTTCTTTACTACTTCTTTTTAAATTTAAGATATTTAGCCTTTTGTTTTGTTTACGCAGAGGAATACGGTTCCATAATATAATATACCTAGGACATATTTTATATAGCGAAAAATGGTATTTTTTAATAAACGAAGAAATGTGAAAATGGTGTCAACCTATGGCATAATGTTTCATAAATAACAACAATTATTTTCAAACATAAAATATATATAATGTTTCTAGAAACACGATGTTCCTAGAAACATATCGTAATAAGTATTTTACATTTGAAAATTTTAAATTGAACGCGTCGTAGTTAAATGCCGTTTGTTAAGGTATAAACTCCAAAAATATCTGTTGCATAATAAACGAAACTTATTACACACCTATTTTTCACAAAATGCATTTTACTTTCCATTTTCTTAAAACTCAATATTCTAAATATAAGTCCCTGAAATCTTTCATCACAAAAGACTCCACGGCAATCTTAAACCAAAAGTCATTAAGCACCATCGATATAATCGGAAAAACTAATTTTCTTCGAAGCAGGACAGTATTTCCGCTAACAATAGGCCGCGACATACAATAAATGACTTCTTTATCTGATTTCTCGACTTTCTCCTTATTTTCAGAAGATGTCGTTCCAAACACAAAGCTTATTGTGTGAAATACCTGCTACACCGCTTTCAACTAAAATTTGCTTAATATAAAATCAAACCAAAATAGAATATTTGTGTGCAGCCGAGAGTTTTGTTATAGTATAAAGGGGAGAATAATCAAGAGCTTATGTAAACTACCAACGCCCCGAGTCTACTGCATAATTATAATTATAATTATAAATATGCAGATGTATAATTGATTTCCATTCCTCCTTTTCCAATAGGCAATTGAAAACTTCTCCGTCTTTACCTATGCGACCATGAGCATAAATCTTAGTGGTCACGATTTTTTTTTTTTTGAGTTTTAATTCTTAGCTCGAGGAATACATAAAGAGAGAGGAAGATACAGAAAAACAAAAATATATTCGAGGATAAAACCATTTGGTTATGAAGATTGTAAGTCACTAGCAGTCTCTCATGGCATATTAGAATTTTAACAACTAAATGCAAATTGTAGTCGAAGTTTGACCGCAATGTCAGTAATAAACTCGAAATCCCGTAAGCCACATAAGCATATTTGGTAATGGGGCTAATATAATTATGGTAATTCATGGTAATATCAAACAGGACGAGTCAAGGCAGTATTATTAATTATGGATCAGCTCGTAACACTAAATTGTTTATGGATTATAAACTGCTTATCTAAGCATTTGTGTTGTTAAGTCGGTTGTTACAGGAACAATTAAAGTTCAAGAGATGTAGACTGAATAAAATTTTTATCATGCTTTTAATAGAATGATGAATATCGTTTATATAGACTAGCATAGACTTCTAAAATAGTATGTAATAAAATTAGACCCATTATCGTTAAAAAAATAATTTGGTAGCAATGCAATAGTGGCATTACCCCCCATCGTTCGACAAGTATATACATATAAGATTGAATAAAGTGTTAGTACTACACGGACGCGGTAAGTTGGGACCTGGCAAGAATGCGGAGAATGCTCTCTAGCCCCGCACTTCCATCGATGTCGCCGTTTTTTTTTCAGTAATATAATTATGTTAAACCAATTTTCGCATTTGTTCTTTTCTTACTGAAACTTCTTATTTCTTACCAAATTTGTTAATTCTAAAAAAAAAATTACATCTGTATTATTTAAATGCCTCGATTTAAAAGTATGATTATGTGTTTCGTGAGAATGCAGACATCATTATTTGACATGAATTTTAGCTTAATCCTTCCGAGAATTCCTGGAAAACGGGTCTTGACTGACGGATAGATTAATGAAAGAAGAACAAAGCGATGCTATAAGGGTTCTGTTTTTTATTTTAGGGGTTCGGAACCTAAAAGAATTACAAAAAATTATTACTGATAATAGCGAGATTATTTATGAAGCCCCTAGCAAAAAGGCACTTCACTTTATTACGGATCAATATATCGTTAATGCGAAGGTCAGTGGTAATCTGATTTCGGAGCACATGGCGATCTTTGTTACATAATGGCTCAGTGGATAATGCTTTGTAACCGATATCTGTGTCGAAATTTATTCGCTTTTAAGTTTCAGTACCAGAAAAGAAAAATATGAGGAATTGTAGCATCATTGTGTTGTCCATCTGAACTCTTTTAAGATATTCTAGGAACTTTTATGGAAATCGTGGAGCGATGATTCTGGTACTGACGTCATAATTTAATTCTGTAATTCATTGAAGCATAGATAAACATACATGTTAACTAACATTATCAAAATATACAACTATTTATGAATCTTAAAAAAATCTTGTATGTTTATCTATGTATTATTGGAAAATATGCTGTCAGGGTAACGTGTAAAAATGTGGCCCAATTATATACCCGTTACTTTAACCTACAATAATATTATATATTCGAGATACCGACTGCAGCGTAGTCTGCCGTTCGAAAATGTGGCAATTGTAAGATTTGCAAATAAAACGCGATTTTAAAATGTTAAAAAAAAATCCAACTGATGGTTTTCTTAAGTATACTCAAAAGCACCTAATGTATATACATTATGTATAAACACAATGTATATACACGATCTTTGCCTTCCCACATACTTTTACTTCTTAGGTACATATTTTTTGATTATAATAAACTGTGAAACAATAAACAAGTTAGATTTGAATAATGATAATAATGGAAATGAAAAATAATAATAAGGTGCCACTTAATTTTCATAGCTCACTTATTAATGATTAATGGTTAACTAGCTTAATTAATGTATTCAGCATTTTAGTTTAGTATGCCATGAAAACATTTGTAGTTATGAATAATACATTAGAAATACATTATTAATTTATAAGAACGTGAAATGCTTGTAACATTTGTACATTGCTAAATTAGCATAAAATGTAATTGTATACATAATCAAATCATATTTTATGCTGTAATGAAGACAAATGTATAATATTGAGAAGTAATAAGTAAGATAAGCTACTGAGAAAACTGTCAGTACACCTTTTACAATGACTGCGACAAGTTTTCTAATATGAAGTGGAGACATACTGCATTGTAGCCTAATTGGACTGACACAACCTGTCAAGTGACAGCTGTCATATGTGTTTGTTAGTTTTAAATTATTACAAAAAATGAAATCTTTAATATTGCATTTTTCCAAACGTGGTTCTGACATGGCGGTGTCTGTAGTCTAATGTGAGTCCATACACATGGGGCAGCAGAACAGCAACAGAGCAGCAGGGCAGCAGTTACACCAATGGAGCTGCTCTTTATAATCCTCATATAAAAAGATAGGACTAAAGAGAAGGAGGAAGAAGTGCTTTCTTGTACGGGTCAAGTGAAAAGCTGGGCGCCTCACGACATTACACTGTCCGTTGTTGGCGTGTGCCGTGAAACACCTCACTGTGAGAGTCTTCGGCCTCTTAGGAGAATAACATAGGAGTCAAGATGTCCTAATGAATGATGATTCCAGGCCCACTGAGAGGAATAATGTCAGGAGAGAGGCTGTCTCCCAGCGAAATAAGGGCGGTCCGCACACTGGCTGAAGACAGACTTAGAGAGAGATGGAAAGTTGAGCTGGAAAACTCCCCATACGGTATAAGAACCATTGGGGCGCTCCTTCCATCTCTCGAAAGCTGGATGGAAAGAACATGCAGGGAACTATCATACAGAATGACGCAGGTAATGATTGGACACGGGTGTTTTGGTCATTACCTGCACAAAATAGGAAGAGAAACAGTACAGGTCTGCCATGAGTGTGGGGAGCCGGATGACACGGCTCAACACACTCTGGCAGATTGCACCAAATGGACCACAGAAAGGATGGCCCTAATTGTTGAGCTCGGCGACCGTAGTCTTTCGCTGCACAGCATCGTTAATAAGATTCTGGGCAGCGAGAGATGTTGGGACGCTTTCTCCTCCTTTTGTGAGAATATAATCCAACAGAAGGAGGCCGCCGAAAAGGCGCCTCCTAACTGACGACGACGAAGAGACAGACGTCGGGCACAATTTGCCCGCCTTCTGTAGTGTATTTGCGGAATTGCAAAGCCGGGGGGGCTCGTTGTAGAATGCTCGCGATCCCATGGTGCCCCCGAAAACGGCAAGATGAGTGAGCCGCAGGGGTTTAGTGGGTAAACCGGCACTCGGTCGGGAGTCCCACACTCCTCGGGGTAGCTAAACACCCCGGGGGCCGGTGCGTAACGCATTCCAGTGCGTAAAAAAAAAAAAGGAAGAAAGCCACTGAGAGGCGAGGAAATGCGAATACCCACGTTACATAAAAAATGTTTTATTGCTTATGTCTCAAAAACAGTCAAAATCTTTATCAATTCTTACTCAAGATAAAACATACCTACTATAAAATATGCATCAAGGATTTAATATAATATATTGATATATTTTTCATCACTACATACCGTGTAGGTATGTAGTGATGAAAAATATATAGCGTTGGTGTAGTATGTAGTATGCAAGATCATGTCTAGGATTAAAGTTTCTAATTTAATAAGATTTAATTTCGAGTTTTAACAATAAAGTATATCAAGTAAAATATATCTAGGGCCTGCTTCCAAAATCTTTTGTTCACTTAGCAGAGGCCTCGTCCCTCACATTTTGTGTAACGGAAACAGAGACGTAACAATAGTGTGTAAAGATGGCGCAATGCCGCAGGCCCCGGATGGAAAGGGCCCCTGTCAGACAGAGTCATGACCTATGAGCACAGGAAGATCATAAAATTCAATGGTCGAACTTTTTTATATCGGAAACCATAGGGTGGGTACCTCCAGTGATTATACCAAGGACTTTGAAAATTCTTGTTTCGTCACTGATCGTAAACAACCAAATTGAATACCTCAGTGGCCCTTTAGCATTATAATTATGATCCAATTGACCGACATCTCTCTGTAATATCTTCATGAAGCGACATAATACTGGCAAAATTTACGCGAGTGAAATCACGCGAAACGAGGCGCAAGGGGAACGCAATCTGTAAAAAATGTATAAGGATGTCCATTGACGTTGACTATTTTTTCGTATGTTACATAATTTTACATATACACGCTATATAGCGGCCGCTTTAAGACTAGAGGTTATTTCATTATGTATAATTATAGCAATGGAGATTGGATTGTTTTGTTCAATGTGTTATTTTATTTCCTAAATCTATGGGAAGTTATAGATTTAGTTAATAAAATAACACTTTGAACAAAATAATGCAAGCTCGATTACCTACTATAGTTATAGATTTTAGAAAAAGGTAACACCATAATGTCATTGCAGTGCGAAACAAAGACCAATTAGGATATCGCTATGTAAAATACCACACCACCACATCTAATAGTGAAAATGATCACTTCGATACTTTTGTTAGAGGATGTCGGCAATGAGACCACACATTCCTCATTAAATTTACAAAAAAATGATACAGCCGAGACAGTGAATCTTACCTACCTACCTACTGATAACTGAAAAAAAATAACAGTAGTACCTAGTGAGCTTTATATACCTATATCTTTAAATATATGTTTTATGATAATTTTACATCCTACAGAAGGGCAAAAATATTTCCTTCATAAATCCTTATTTCGAAATTAATGTACTACTTTGATATTTAAATTATCAAACGTTAATTTTCTTTTGAACATAGGTGTTATAACTTTATTTCTACAAAATTAATCAAAAAGCTAATTATTTTTTTAGAAATTATTGTACCTTAATTTTTATTTAATTGTATAACATAAAGATATTTTAAATTACATATTTATACATTTTTATCTTTGATTGATTTGTCTTTTGATGTTATGTTTTATTAATTGAAAAAACATTTTTAATAAAACAAAGTGATAATTATATCTTAAAATGTTAATATTTTAATATGTCCGTGATTATATTGACGATGTGCCTTATTAAATAAACATTATACAACATACCGCACTCCCATTGTAAAGTATTATTTGTTTCAAAAGGTTGGTGCACCAAGTTCATTGCGGAACTTAACCAGTGCCCGCTTATATTACTACCTTTACAATATAAAATGTACCAATAACAAATGACGGGCCCAAACGTGACCTGAATGTAGATTTGCACAAACAAGGTCCGCGGATAAAACCTGCAGACACTACTGATACAGTTATAGCTTATTAATGCTCTTACTGCTGTGATGGAACAAGCTCATGAGCGGAGCGGGCAAGATAAACAATATATTTTTTTCATAGACTCTATCAAGTTTTTCGCCTTGACGATCATTCTCTTTCTGCATTTTAATCGTGATTCATGTTATTTTTTATTTAAGTACTAAGCTCTCTAGCGAGCCAATGTTACAGTACAACAACGACAGTTTTCAAGGCTAATAGGGCATTTTACATTCGCAACGAAAAGCCTTCGAAGGCTGCCCGCCACTAATTCGCTTTTATGTAAATGCAGCCGCTTTATTCAAAATCCCGAAAAAA